>JAQFVV010013977.1:0-59224 GCA_028023455.1 Epiperipatus broadwayi
TGTTTTTTAATAATAATCTTCTTTAACTTTATAATAACATTTATTCTATTGTTGACAATCGCACATATATATGCACATATATTAGTTTTAACATTATTTTTTCTTTAATTAAACTTGAATGAAAAGAGATTTGTATGTTTTAACTTTTTGAATTATATTTTTACGAATACTAATAAAAACTCTTTACTTCCTTTTATAACCCTTAGTTTCATTTCTCAAAACAAGACTCCCCCTCCCCCCTTTTGATTAATTAATTGTAGCTTTTTTTTATTTCAAAAACTAATGCTAGAAAACTATTTAATTCTTATCCTTTTCTAAAACAGACTGCAATAAACTCTTCAACGTTTAATTTTATGTTTTTCTTTTATGAACGATTATTTTAATAATATAATTTTAGATAAAATTATATGTGCCTATATCAATATATATATATATATATATATATATATATATATATATATATATATATATATATATATATAATGGTACATAAAAAGATGCAATATGGGATAATGACATAACATCAGCATCCTTAAAAATAGTCATCCATCAATTAACATTGAATTAACAAATAAAAATGAATAATCACAAGTAGCATGAGAACATCAGCATGTAATAAAAATAAGTAGTTATTCTAATATTTATGAAATGCATCACCAGCATTAAACAATAATAATGAAGAGTCATCACTTATGACTGGATTTAAAAAAGATTAAATATTCCATGCCAAACTTTGGACATTATATGCAACAATAATCTGGAAGCACATGTTTATGTGCAAAAATATTTATAAAATGTAATTTTGGAATCTGGAAACATGCATATCATCTTCAATGCTTGAACTATAAAGTATCATAAGTGTATTGGCCAGTTATATACTAAAGTTTCTCTGAAAATAAAATGTAATGAATGGACTTTAAAGGTAAACTTGCTTTTGTACTAGCCAGAGAATTATTTGGATATCCAAAGACAAACATAAAGCCCATATATAAATAAATTAAACATTGTAACTCAAATTAGTTCAAGTTCAACTAACCCTAGGAACTATGACTGAATAAGAGAAAGTAAAATGTATTAGTTTATTTTACTTAGAGTTGAATAGATTTACTAGGCTTATTTACAAATGCTAAAACACTACATATAATAAAATCATGTGAAACATATGATGAAAAAATAGTTGGAAGAATACAGACATTAAGTCAATTTTTTAAATATTTAATAAATAAATTAATTAAGAAAAGTCAGAAAAGATATGATAATATGATAATTCCAAGCCAAATCCATTTTATCAAAAATAAAATTTCATACAACACATCAAGTTGATTTTTATTTTACTACATAAATTAGTTTTTACTTTCTGGTCAAGTCTCCCAATTTTTAATAATTAAATATAAAATAATATCTCATGAATAAGACAAAATTAAATAAGCTAAAACCCTTTTTTACAATTTTGAAGGAAAATCAAATGAATAAAAACATGTTCAAGAGTAATACAAATTATTCATTATTACCAATTATTATTTATGATAAAACTTATTTGGAAATGTAATTATTCACAGCACAACACCTTTTTACCATGAACTTATTTATTTTGAGTCATTCTTTGGTAGTTGTAAATTTTAACTTTTTTTTATGTTGGTTTCCATTGCTAAGTTTAAACATTGCCTTTAACATAGAAGTGTTCTTTTTAGCTTTTTCTTCATTAGATTAAATTTCCATTAAGATAACTTTTTCATTAAAACAGACTTTTATGATAATATACACAGTTAGAATTATCCATTTTTACAATATAATATTTACAGATTTCACACAAGCTAAATCTATTCATTTTTTTAATTTAATAAATTGCAGATTAGGTTTCACCCAGGTTGAATTTATCTGTTTTTCAGTATACTAATTTTTAGGTCAAGTAGATTGAGAAAATCAGTTTTTTCGATGACTACAAGGCTTGTTGCAGATTTCTCTACATTTTTCCTTCTAAATTTTCTTTTAGTGAACAGACTACATGGTGAGGTTTGATGATTCTCAAGTCAGGCTAAAATTTAGCACATGATTTTACTCAAATTCATTTTCAGAAAATTTTTGTCTAAACTAATAATGAGATGAGTCTTAATTCAGACTACAAATCAATTAATACTGTTCTCTTCATAGTTGAACTACTAATAGTGATTTATTCAACAGCTGATTCAAGAATAAGTGTTCTGCATGAGAAATTTAGATCAATATCTTTTATCTGCTCCTTATCTCATTTTTGTGGAACAATCATCTATCCCAAACAATCATATCTTATTTTAGACATGATAACATAAAACCTTGTTCAATATTGAGTTTATTTAAACAAAAGATTAAATCAGTTATTTAAAAAAGGTTATTCCCTTATATCCCTCCTTTTTCTCTTGTATTACAAATTTCTAATCCTAATTACTAAAATTTCTCTTTACTACTTTTTTTTATTCTTAACTCTCCAAAAAGTATAACCCTTTAATTATAGTATATATTCAATAGCACTGCCATTTTCTTTAGAGATATAATGAAAAAAGAAAAAAACAACTTCAATTAATCAAAACACATTTTTTTTTAACAAAGTGCCTATAGTAGTTCATTTTCTATTGCAGTGTTTTTAAGTCATTTACATTAATCAAATATTCAATCTACTTCATAAATATGTAAAACATTACTGGCACCCAATGTTACCTTAATTTCATCTGCATTTCTTTATAAAACCAACATTATTTATGTTTGATATCACTAATAATTTAAGTTTGAATTTCAGCCAACAATGTTCATCAGGTTCTATTTTACACACACGAGCACATACACACATATATATATATATATATATATATATATATGTATGTGTGTGTGTGTGTATAAATTTATAAATAAACATTAGAAAATACAGTACTTAAAAGTTTATAAAAATATATCTATAATTGTCACTTAGTTTTTGTCAACTAATACTTTTAAAAGGTCAACTTTCCTATAATACCATGATGTCAACTTTCCCATAATTCTGTGATCTTAATGTTTGCTGCCTGCTTATTGATTAAATCTTGCATGTATTTATATATTAACCTCACTTCTTTAATTTTATTATTATTATTATTTTTTTCATTTTCCAATATTTTTACTTTGCTATAATTAAAATCAAAACCATATATACATGATTTATTATGGCCATACAAGACAGAAGCTGATAAATTATCATTATTTTTATAATTTTGTTTTGTATTTTGAACCCTTTTTAATAATAACAAGTGCTCTTTTGTTCTTTTTTCCAATGTGCACCTTGATTCACCTATATATACACTGCCACACCTACATGTCCATTTATAAATGATACAGTTTTTATTTGTCAATAAGATTATATCTTTTGAATTATTTATTAATTTATTTAATGTAGGTGGTGCACAAAATATTGATAAAAATATTTATGCAATTTTTAAGCATGAATTTTATAAAATGAGTAATGGCTGGCCAATGAGACTTTCTACAGTTGCCCAAATATGTAATTTTGTGATATCTACATTTAAAGAAAATATTTTGAAAAAGGAATATTATCAGAAAGACATTACTTTATACAATCGATATGCTGATGATGTTTTTGTTTGTGGAAAGCCAAATGCTATTAATGATTTGTTTAATGAATTAAATAATATAAAGGGCTTAAAATGGATTAAAATAGATGAAAATTCGATGAGTGTTCAATTTTTAGATCTCAAGATAACTAGAAACAAAGATAAACTAGATTACTATATGATTATTAAACCAATAGCAAATAGAGGATATATTCCATATAAATCAAAAGTATCAATGTCACTAAAATTAAAAATATTGAAAATTATTATAATAAATTGTTAAATGTTGGATACAGTTATGATTATGTTTATTATACTATTAAAATTTTTAATTCTAAATGTAAAAATAATATTAATAATATTATTAATTCTAATAAAAAAATTGGATATCAATGCCATATATTTCGAATCAAAAGGCAAGTTTAATTAAGAAAATTTATAAAGGTATATGTGATATTGCATTTTATGCATCACCTACATTAAACAAATTAATTAATAATTAAAAAGATAAAACCTTATTGACAAATAAAAATTGTATCATTTACAAATGGATGTGTTGTTGTGCCAGTGAATATATAGGTGAATTGAGGTGCACATTGGAAAAAAAAAACAAAAGAGCACTTGTTATTATTAAAAAGGATTCAAAACACAAAACAAAATTATAAAAATAATGATAAGTTATCAGTTTCTGTTTTTTATGACCATAATAAATCATGTATATATGGTTTTGATTTCAATTATAGTAACATAAAAATATTGGAATCTGAAAAAAATCATAATAAAAGAAAAATTAAAGAAGCAATGTTAGTATACAAATACAAGCAAGATTTAATCAATAGGCGGGCAGCAAATGTTAAGATCATGAAATTATGGGAAAGTTGACATCATGGAATTATGAGAAAGTTGACATTTTCAAAGTATTACTTGACAAAAACTACAAGGATAGTTGAAAGTGCTCCTAAGTGACAGTTATAGATATATTTTTTATAAACTTTTAAGTACTGTATTTTCTACTGTTTATTTATAAATTTACATATATTATTTTGAAGAAATACAGACATCGATTTGTAATATATATATATATTGTAACGTTTATTTATATATGTTGCAAATATATTGGCATTTGGTAAAAGCTAAAAAAAAAAAAAGTAAATTTAGATTTTTTTTTGACTATAATTTTTTTTTAAAAAAATAACGTATAATGAAAGTTAAATTTTTCTTTCGTATTTTTTATTACGTGATTGGAAATAAAAGTAGAATTGGAGAGAACAAAAGAATTCCAAAAGCAAGTAAAAAGATAAGCTAAAAGAAAAATATTTTAGCTAATTAAACATGGCCAAAAAACTTGATAAAAAAAATGAGAACTTAGTAATTGAAAAATGATAAAGACTGTATAAGATTATAAACACAAAACGTCATAATATTAGCATGCGCAGAAGTCCAAAAACTGGACTTCTAGTATAAAAAGGAGGGATTCAGTTGGAGGAACGTCTTTGATTTGCCTGATATTCTTTTGGTTGGTTTTGGATTAAAGAATCCAGACCACTCTACGATGAAAAAGTTCTTCATACGAGAGTAGACCAGAGCTTTAGCTGACATCATTACCAATGGACACCAGAGGAGCTTTGGCGACTAGCCTATGGAACCAGCACCAAGATCAATTTATAATCAATGGCCATGAGCTCATGTTAACCCCGAAAAACTATGCATAGTTATCTACAACCATCGTGAATTCACTAAAACTTACCGGTAAGACTACTTATTCCTGATTGTGACAAAATTAAGCATTTGCAAACAAGTCTTAAAATAATCTCGATAGAGACTTTCATTTTTTCTGTACAAGAGACTTTTGTTTATACCAGAACTTTTTAATTAATTATTTTATTTTATTGATTGCATCATATTTGAATTAATATGTGTTCTCTCCAATTTACTTGATTAGGAATTCTCATTTTAACTTAAACAGATTTTTAATCTGTTATAATATAAAAAAATATTTCTAATATCAATTTTCATTTGTCAGTTATTAATAATAATTATTTTTTATTATTAAATTTATTATTAGTTTAATAAGATTTAAAAATGTAATTTACCTTTGCCAATATGTTTGAATAAGCCCAGGAATAATAATCTTAAAAAAAAAAATTCTCGTTACGGTATGATGCAATACCTATTAGTTTAAAAGTATTTTTCTTTTTTATTTGCGAGTCATTATATGATGAAGTCAGCAGACTCTTTAGAATAAAAAGTCCTGGTGCCCATATTAAATAAATTAAAAGCTGATTTCATCGATATTATAATTCTCAACTATTAATAGGCCGAGTTGATCAGGAAATATAGCTATGTTTTTAGAATAGAAATACAACTTTCTTCTTGTTTGACATAGCTTGATCAACTCGCGTGCAATTTATATTAGCGTGTAGAGGCATAGCAAAATGGGAAACGTTATAATATATCCAATACAAAACATGTTATGCTATGTAATGGTAATAATGATAAATATTTAAATAAGACATAAATAAACATTTCTGGCTGTTCATTTTATATGGATATTCAGGAATTTGCTAATCTCCAGATAAATGTGAGCTTACACTTTACGTGAAATAGATGAAAATAAAAAAGTCTGGCATCTAGGGGATATTTTTTCCAAAGCTCAAGGATTTGATTGATTATATATGGTTCTTTGATGTGAAAGAAAATAACTTCTTAGTCATAATGCATTTTAGAAACTGAGTAGTTTGAATATTGTTTAATTGACTATTATGCAAATTGAGGTTGATTTTAATTTGTAATAATCACATATTTATATATGTATAAAATCACTATTTATTTATAGGTGCAGCAGCTTTACAATGATCCCAGCTTAACAAACAAAAAAGTTGTTTTTGTTGTAATAAAGTTTGAAATTTTTAAGTCAGGAATGGTATGTTTTTTATTATTTTGTATTTTTTGTAGTATTTGATAAATGTAATATTATGATTACATTAACTGTTTTTTAAAATTTATTGTAGAGCTTTTCCAATAGATTTGGGAACAAATATTGGCTTGATTTTTGTCAATGGCAAAGTAAACAAAATATTTTAGATGACAAGGATCCTCGTCATTGGGATCATGCCTACATGTTTATTGGGTACTACTACTACTATTACTATTACTACTACTACTACTACTACTACTATTATTATTATTATTATTATTATTATTATTATTATTGTCATTGTTGTTATTATTATTCTTTTTATTGCTATTATTAATATTATTATTAGCATCATAATGTAATTTATATACATATATATTAATTAGAACAGACATGTATCTTGATGATGGACGATCACAAGCAAACGGTATGTACTGGCATCATTTATTCTTAGACTAAAGGGTAAACATATACACAATAAAGAAAAAAATAAGTTAGTACATATTAGCATTATAATTGTCGACATAAATGCATTTCCTTTTTTTACAAATACAATAGTAAAAATTGTTAAAAAATAAAAATGACACCATTTTTCAAATATCCGCGGAGTAAAAATAATCTGATAGAAAGTGAAAGCAGAAGTTTAATGACTGCCTATCACTATTCTCTAAAACTGTATCAGTTTAATACCAAGCTTGATAATATTTAGTAAATAATTATATCCAACAATAACTTTAAAATAAAACAAAGAAAAATGTGTCAGAAAAAAAAAACTTGTAAAAAATTGAGTGTGCATTTTTAAATACTTCAGTGATTACCAAAAAATATATTGTAAAATTTATGCCAAGTTTTACTGTTTAATTATTAGCTTCCATTTAAAAGCTACAAATTACTACTTTGAATTATAAGAGTGACTTCTAATAAAAAAGCTAAAAAAAGTGGTAATAAATATCCACAAATATATGAAATTATTGAAAAATAAAACATTAGCTCATGTTTATTCAAACACAAAAATTATTATCAATCTGCATGGACATTTTTCAAGTTAATAGAAAACATATTGATTTGATTAACCAAATTTTAATATTTTGTTTTTTAAAAATGTATATGCACTAAAATTTCATGGCTGCAAGTAAATTATATTTACATATCTTGCATAGACGGTTTATGATGCTATGTAATATTCACGACTTCTGATCAGTGCTTTAAGTATTATTGAAAATAAATATTACAGATATTTACAAATATTGCATAAGTTTATTATGAATTATACTGAAATATTTAAAATAAGTTAAATAATTATATGCAAACTGTAACTGTACATCACATTAATATGGTAGTCCACTTTTGATTATCCTATCATTCTAAACATAGCATAACTTATTAAAATATTTATAAAGGCATGTTATATTACCCAATGTTTTTAAATAATAATTAAATTCCTCTCAACATGACAGATAGAAAGAAGTTCAATTATTAGATAAATAGACTTGGCTATTAATTTTCACACTCATTTATATTTGTTCAATATAAAAGTACACACCCCCCATATATATATATTAACTGAATAAAAATATATCAGTAAATTGAACTTCATTTGTAATTGAATAAAAATATATGTCATACCGTGTCCTTAGTCATCTAATTATTGCCCACCATTTACAACAGAATAAAAATATGTACTAAGGAAGAACAACCTCATTTATTAATGCCAGTAAATTGTAGCATCATTTGTAAAAGAAATGAAATTAATAAACTAAATGAAAGTGAATATTAATCACTGAATAACACTTAATTCAATAAAACAATGGTAATAATCTTTGTTGTAACCTCATGAATTCAAATAGCATTTAAAGCAAATAAAAAATAAGCAAATTTATTATTTCAAACTAAATCAAGTGAAGTCCAACAACAAAATTTGCATTTTTTTACATTGTCACATTTAATTCTGCCTTAAATTATAGTTACAAAGTAAAATCATAAAGTATTTTGTGAAAGCCTTATAAGCAATTAAAATTACCATTATTAAGAATTATTTTGACTCCAAAATACAGATTATTAGTTAGTGCTGTTTAATAGTAATATTACATATTTATAATAATTTTCAATATTTTATAAAATTAGTCAAATGTATATATTTATATATGCTGCCTTGTAAATATCATTTAATGCTGAATTAAACGTGTCAGAATTGCCTTATCTATACATATAGATATTGGATAGAGCAACCAAAACTGCTAGAAAGCTATATATAAATTACACCATATGTCAATAAATATAAATGCAACATTTTATTTTTATAATTCAACCTTTATTCAATATCATGTATTGCTAATCATTAAATTACTTATTACACATATAAGTTTAATATTTGAACTTTATATAATTGTAAAATAAAGTATTAAACTTAATTCTTAACTGTAAAAGTGGCACGTTTTATTATTGAATGTAATTTTGTGTATTTATAAATATTATTCAATGGAATATTTCTTATTTGATTTCCATTTTAAAAACAGATATGAATTTTAGTTGATACATTATAAAATACAAATATATTTTAAAAGTAACAATTACATTTGCATTTATTAAAGTTTCACAAATATTTCTTTATTGGCTGTTGTTTATAAAAAACAATTGTCATTACTCATTAAAACAACTTATACTTTATTGTAAATATGTTTTTACAATTTGCCTACTTAAAACAAACAGTTTAAAATAAAATCTAACTGTAATAAATTATTTTTTGATACAAAATAAATCTTTTACAAATATATTGCATAAATAAGCTAAGTATATAAATAAATTACTGAAAATTACAATTTTTTTTATTTAAATACTAAAACAAAACACTCAGAACTTACTGAAGGCAAAACAATTGACTAATCAAAGATTCACAAGTGCTATTGGCTTGCTTTTATATATACATTTTGGCATTGTTGGTTTGCTTTCATATTTAATTTTTGTATGAGATCTGTATGATAGTGATATCTTCAGACTTATTTAAAATTAATAATTTTAATTAACATTTTCTAAGCAAACAAATCATAATGAGTATTGGCAAAGTAACATTATAGATATTCACAAAATAGTAAAGAAAAATCAGTGTTAGCATCACCATTTAAATGCTTTAAAACATCTCAAAATTAGCAATTTTGTAGTAAGAAAAAATATGTTCTAAATAAAATGTTAGCATCGCAATTTTATATGAACATTTATTTACCTATGTAAAGAAATTCCAAATATAATCAACAATTAGTATATTTTAATTATTTTAAACAATTCCTTAATATTTGTAAATTGAGTAAATATGTAAAATTTAAATTATTGATATATGTTGTGTGAGTTTGATATTGTATGTTTGACTTATATATGTATTCCATAAATATTGTAAAATTAATGTTGTTGAGATCTTGTCACAAAAATAACAACCATGCAAATAAGTATTTACTAAGATTTTAAATTATATACTTCATAGCATATTTGACATTTAACTGATACTAAAAACTTCAATAACAAGTTCTAAGGCCTTATGTCACTCTTTGTATAAATATTTATCAATCATCTTGTTTAAAACAGCACAGAATAAAATATATTTGTCACCTTTTCCATGTAAAATACAACAAAATGAAGATATAAAGATAATTTTTAAAGGTTTTCTATGAGTTTAAGATAATATTCACTGATAGAAAGATTTATACTTTAACTACATGTAAACTACATTATTTCACATACTAAAACTTTGCATTATACAATTATTCATAAATGGGAGCTGACAAATCACTGGTCATTGTAAACTGAACAGCATCATCACGACAAATGGCTTTCATTCAGTATTTAAAATAATTATATAAGATGCCATTCTTTAAGATATAATTATTTCATGCCATTATATTAAAATACACAAATATATTTCTTATATAAAGATATGGTCACCTATTACCTTAAGTTAAAACAAATTTGCATACTGACAAATATTTTCACTTTAACATTATCAAATCATTTTCAGTTCATAACAGTCATGAAAAAAGAAAATTCTCATCAACACATCAAGTTTTCTATCATATAATAGTAATGATGATGACAATGCTACAACACTATCATAAATATACTGCCCTGTTTGTCATAAATATACAGAACCTCAACACCAAAAGTGCACTTAGTCAAATGAATAACTAATGAAAGAAGAATAACCAACTTTGTCAGGTATACTAAACTATGTATGCATTGTTATTACAAATAAAGTACAAAGGCAAATTAAAAATTGTATTTATCTTGGATATAAGTTCAAATTCAATCTCATATTATTTAAAAATATTATCCTTTTAAATTTGGATCCTTTGTTAAAAAATAATTATTACATTTTAATTTACCATTGTCAAACTCATTCCACTCATAATGTTGACATCACCCACCTCAGATAAATATAATAATGATTCTTACTAATCATTTTCTAAACTAGAGATTATATGATTAGTAATAATTATTATTGTATTTATCTGAGGTGGATGATGTCAAAGTTGTGAGTGGAGGAAGTTTGACAATGATAAATAAAAATGTAACAATGTACTATAGATAAATACTCTTCATATAATAAAGATGTATATGGGAGATAGTGACCTAGGCCAACTGATGAGTGCTGGTTCAGCATGAAATGCATCTTGGGGGACATTTGTCTTTTATTGTATCTTTATTTATATGCATTTAAAAAGAATGGAGAAGTATGGAGCTTGTTTAATAAATCTATAAAAAATAATGTATGCAAAACCAAAGTTTACTGACATTTTAATTATTTCTGTTAAATAGGACAATACATATCTATTATCCATTTAATTTTTCTTATACAACATATTAAAACAATTGTCAAAAAGATTTACTTTTAACTATTTTAAGATGTAAATAGATTTTAAATGATAGTGTTAATGTTTTTTAGATTTTGAGTTAATGAATAACTAATATCAATAGATACTTTTCTCCTATAAAATATTAAGAATTTAAAATTGAGAATACAGTAATAGGATAATACATAAAAAATTAACTAAACAGATAAGCCTAAAAGTAAAAAAAGTAAAACCATTATATTTGTTTAGCAATTTTCAATACGTTAACATTAATTCATTTTCTTTTATTATATTTTGACAAAAATAAAGTTCATATGAGAATATCAGTTATATATTTTACTAATCTTTCTTATTGTATTGCCAAATGTATATCATATAATACTAACTCATCCATGCACTTTATTACTGTTACACAATACTTTATTTACCAATCTCTTTTACAGTTTACAGTTTCAATTGTCCCAGCAATCTTCTTCAGAAATACAATATAATACATACATACGAATATAAATATAAATATACATGAACATATAATTTACATTCTACATATACATCTTATAATCATCATCTATTTATCACCTTTTAAATATTATATAATTTGTTTACCTTTTTTTACATTCTATATTTATTAATTAAAACTTCCTCTAACAATCAATATTTATAATTTATTCATTCAATAATTTATAATTTATTTTAATCTGGGATATTATTATTTAAACACATTTTAACTCACCTTTTATATCTTCTAATTTCAACTGCTAAATTCAAATTTTAAAAATTTATCATTATACTTTTAGTACCCCCTCTCTTTAAATTTTACACTTAAATTATTAGCAGCTTCCTCTTCCTATTTTTATATAACTAAATTTAAAAAAAATATGTAAAAAATAAGTATACACCTGGGTCTCATTTTATGCAGATTTATTTAACGTGATTTTGAAGTTACACGATTCATGTTTCTTCTCAATATTTTTGTATGTAGTTTTCTTTTATGCGTTAACACGGTATTAGATCGGAAGTCAAACTCCTTAAATGCGCTATTACTTTAAATAATAAATTCCGTGCACTTATGTCATATTTAAAGTAATAGCACATTATTGGAATTCGACTTTCATCTTAATAATTTCAATATTTTCAGTGCTTTATAATAGTAAGATTTTATGCAATAATGAAATTAAAATCATGATTTCCACATTTTATGTACACACATTAAATTTTACAAGATTATAATATAAATTTGTTCAAACATTGTGCATGTTAATTTTGCATTTTAAATCACATTCTGTTTTTGTTTTTTAAAAAAGAATGTAATCAATTATTAATCATTTAGTGTCCACAAGTTTATTTTTAAAAGGTGAGTAATAGCAATGGGCACCATTAAATTTGACAATTAAAAATTAAAATCTGATTTTTAATTATAATTAATAATTTAAAAATTACTTAAGGTGACCTGAAATTAATGTAACGGGAAACAAAATTTGATTTTTAAACGGATTTGAAAATTAAAAAAATAAAGACAAAAATAAGAATTTAATTTTTAGTTGTTAGTTTTAATTAAATTTTTCCCAGCAGTGTAGAAAAAGATAATGAAACAGAAGTGAAACCTGTTCTTTTCACTGCACAAATGATTTGAGAAGCTCTTCAACTTTCTAATCAGTTGGTAAATTATTTTCTTATTAATGACACTAATCAGGAACATGCTCTTAAATTCCAATGATATGTCTGGATATCGCAAGCTTCATAAACAATTAATAAAATCATCATCTCAAAGATTAATTACTAATTATGTTGTCACCAGAAAACCATTAACACAATATGAGAGTGAAGTTGGCGCTAGTTGTATTTCCTCTTGTGAAGAATCTGATTTTTTACCAGTTTGCAAACAAACTTGTTTAATGGCAAATAGCGATAATAATTAAAACGTGTATAAAAATGTAAATTACTGTACTGTAAATTATGCATAAAATATATCATTTTGAATAAAATTAAATATTATAGTTAAAAAAAGTTTGTCTTGTATCAATTTTTTTCAAATTTGAAATTTTTTATTAGTCATATTTTATTTCCATATTTTTTTTGCGTGAATTTTAAAGTAATTTTACATTGGTGCTTTGCTTTTATGCGATTTTTAAAAAATCACAGTCTGTATCCCCCCTTTTTCAAGGTAAGTTACATCTATTTTTGTGCAATTTCTTTTGTGCGTGTTTTCTGAGGAACCTATCTATCGTGTAAAATGAGACCCAGGTGTATTAGTATTTATAATAAAAATTTTGATAATGATATAAATGGCATATAGTAGATCAATTGTAAAAAAGGTCAAATTCATCATCATAATCATCAACCATTATCAATCCACTGCAGGATGAATGTCTCTCCAAGTTTAATCCATCTTCTCCGATCTTTAGCTTCTCTTCTCCACAACACCCCTGCACATTTTCTTATTTCATCCATCCATCTCACATGTGGTCTCTTTCTGGGTCTTTTACAATCTCTTGGAATCCAGTTTAAAATTTCAATTGTCCATCTATTATCATCTCTTCTAGCAATATGTCCAGCCCAACTCCATTTCAATCTTTTAATTTTTTCAATAAGGTCAGTAACACCTGTTTGTTGTCTTACCCATACATTGCGTTTTCAATCTCTTTTTGTTACTCCCAACATACATCTCTCCATACTCCTTTGAGTGGTCTGAAGTCTCTGTATTGCTCTTCTATTAAGTGTCCAAGTCTCAGATCCATAAGTAAGAACTGGTAAAACACATTTGTTAAAAACCATCCTTTTCAAACACATAGGCATATTTCCTTTTAGTATCAAGTTATTTCTACCAAAAGCACTCCAACCAAGTTTAATTCTATGATTAATTTCCTCCATTATGTTTCCATCTGTATTAATAATCTAACCAAGGTATTTGTAACTGTTAACTTCTTCTAATTCTTCATAATCAATCTTTATTTTCATATTTTGAGCAAATCGATTAAACATTACTTTAGTCTTTTTAACATTTATCTTTAGTCCTACTTTTCTACTTTCATCTGCTAACTCCTGCAACATTTCCTGCAGCTCTGAAGCATTATTTGCAAAAACAACTACATCATCTGTGAAATCTAAATGACTTAAAAACTCTTCATTTACTTTCACTCCTTTAGTTTCCCATTTTAATCCACAAAATACTTCTTGCAGCATTGCTGTAAAGAGTTTTGGAGATATGGAGTCATCTTGTCTTACACCTTTCTCAATGTTGATTTTTCCAGTATCATTACGTAATCTAATTGTTGCTGTTGCATTTTTATAAATATTCTTTAAAATATGACAATATCCTGGATCTATACCTTGATGATCCAATGCTTTAATCACTGAAGAAATGTGTATAGAATCGAATGCCTTTTCATAATCTACAAATCCAAAACATAATGACAACTTATATTTGTTTGTCCTTTCTATGACTTCTCTCAATACCTGGATATGCTCTATTGTATTAAAACCACTTTTAAATCCAGCTTGTTCTCTTGGTGGGTGGAAATCCAAAGTTCTCTGTAGACGAGTTGTAATTATCTTGGTAAAATTTTATATAAAACTGATAAAAGGCTGATAGGTCTGTAATTTCTAATATCTTCTTTATCACCTTTTTTAAATATTAATATTATTACTGCATTCTTCCAATCTTCTGGTACATCTTTATCATTTAGACATTTGGTATATAACTTTGCTAAAATTGTTTCTATTTCTTCATCTGCTTCTTTCAATATATCAATTATAATTCCATCATTTCCTGGAGCCTTTCCTTTCTTCATACACTTAATTTCATGTCTCACTTCTTCATTTAAAATTCTGGGCAATTCGGAAGATGTAATAGATATAGGAGGTACTTGTTCTTTATTACTATATAATTTTTGATAAAAATCTTCTACCAATTTCATGATGTCATCTCTCTTTTTAGTAATAATTCCATCTTTTATTCTTATTGCAGATATAAATTTCCTACCAATACCAAAATGTTGTTTAACATTTTTGAGACTTTTATTTTCTTCTACAGCTTTTCTTGCTATTTCACAGTTATACTTTCTTATATCATTTTCAACTCTTTTCCGTACCATTTTACAAAATTCGAGATATTCAATTCTTTTTAATACATCATTTTTGTATGTCTTCATGTTCCTTCTTTTCTTCATAAATTCTCTATTCTCAGTAAAAATTTTATTAGTCAATTGCTGCTTTTTTCTATTAGCTATGTTTGTTGCAGTTTTTAAAAGTGTATCAGTTATTTTCATATTAATTTCATCCAAATCTGAATCATGTTCAAAATCTCCTAACACTTGAAACCTATTTGTAAGTTCCAATTTAAATTCATTAGAATGTTTCTGAAGATTAGGAATATCAACTGTAAATATTGTTTTTCTTAATAATTTTTGTCTCTCTAGTTTTACATTAACACTTAACTTACACCTTACTAATCGATGATCACTTCCTGTGTTAAGTTTATTAAGAACATTACAATCTTGAAATATGTATTTTCTGTTAGTCAAAATATAATCCAATTCTGCTGTACCTTCATTTGGATGCTTCCATGTCCATTTCCTTTTAACATTTTTCTCAAAAAATGAATTCATAATATAAAATTTTTCTTTTTCCGCAAACTCCACAAATTTTTGTCCTCTCTCATTTCTATTACCATAACCAAAATTATCTACAGCAACTTCATCTTTCATTTGTCTACCAATTCTAGCATTAAAGTCTCCCATAACAATTTTAAAATGTTGTTTACTCTGATCAAAAGCCTTTTGTACATCCATATAAAAATCTTCTACTACTTCATCACTATGAGAACTTGTTGGGGCATAAACCTGAATTATCTGCATTTGGTATCTGCCATTAAGTTGTATAACTAATCTTGCCACTCTGTCCGATACACCATCAATCTCCACAATATTGTTCTTCCACTTTTTATTTATAATTAATCCTACTCCACTTGTATTTCCAATATGTGTGCCTTTATAATAGAGTATATGTCCACTTTTTAAATCAATTGTTTCTTCTCCTTTTCTTCTAACTTCACAAAGTCCAATAATGTCCCATTTAATATAAGACAGTTCTTCTTCTAATTCCCAATCTTCCTTCACTTGAAAGTGATCTACAGTTGTAAGTACCTAAATAAAAAGTCATCATCAAATGGCAGCCTGGGTCCACAATCAGGGGATTCGTAGCACCCTCCACCTTTGACCACCAACCGCTGCCTTGGTTGGTGACTTTACAGCCTCCTGGGAATAAGGGCCATGCTTTATTTTTGTCTGTCATAATTGTATATATGTATTGGAAAAATATTTATCATTTACACAAACATTCATTCTGCCTTATCAGGCACTGAAAAGAAAGACCATGGTGTTTCTTGATCTTAAACTCAGAGGTAAAAAACCAATAAACTCACCATGCTGGCTAATGCGTGTTGGTGAGCAGCCCATCCATGTTCGTATACTATATGAATAATCACATAGTAATAACAGCTGCAATGACAAGAATGTATGGAGTGGACATTAGGAATTTGCCCTGATCAGTTCCTTTAAGGCCTCCAAGAGGAATCAAAGGGTCTCCTTTCAGTTAATAGCAAACTCCTTTCTGCAGCTCGATTAATAATATAAAAATAAATTATGTAGGAGAAACAAAGAATTCAATATATAGAAGACTATTACAACATAAATATGACAAAAATTCACTGATATATTTATATAAATTAGAAGAGGGCATGATTTTGAAAAGGATTGTATAATGATAATACAATTTACAGATAATTAGAGGAATAGAAAAATAAAAGAGGCTATTTATATTAATAATATTAAGCCAGTTTTGAATAAAGATTTGGGCCAAAACATTTTTGATATAAAGTAAAAAATAATAAATTTTAAAAATTTAGTTATATAAAAATTAGAAGAGGGAGCTGCTAATAATGCAAGTCTAAAATTTAAAGAGGGAATTTCTAAAAGTATAATGGTACATTTGTAAAATTTGAATTTAGCAGTTGAAGTTAGAAGATATAAAAGGTGGGTTAAAATGTGTTTAAAATAAAAATATTATAGACTAAAATAAATTATAAATTATTGAATGAATAAATTATAAAATTTGAATGTTAGTAAAATGAATAATATATAAAATTAAAAAATATTAAGTTAGAGTTAAATATTTAAAGAGTAATAAGAATAAAATAAAATAAAGAATAAAAATAGACTGTATATGTGTAGGAAGTTTTAATTAATAATTATAGAATGTAAAAAAAAAATAGTAAAAAATTATATATTTAAAAAATAATAAATACATGATGATTATAATACGTATATATACAGAATGTACATTATATTTTCATGTATATTTATATTTATATTCATGTGTTTGTATTATGTTGTAGTTCTGAAGAAAACATGTAAAAGACGATGGTAAATAAAGCATTGTGCAACAGTAGTAATGTCCATGGATGATTTACTATTGTATGATATACATTTGGCAATGCAATAAGAAAGATTAGTTAATATACTTCTTGAGAAATATAAAGGAATACTGGACATAAAGCCTGGATAAGAAGAAAGAAGAAATATTGATATAGATATATGAGTGGATACATGGAGCATATAAAATATTAGGAATTTGATAGACAATGTTAAAAAGAAGGAAGATAAAGAAGCAGTGGACTATTTAAAAAAATAAAAAACATTGGTGATTAAATTAAATAATATTAATAATAATATAAAATTTTTAAAAGAATGTAAAAGTTTGTGTATGATAAAAAATTTATAAGGATTAATAGTTATAGAAAATGATAAGAAGAAAAATCAAGTTTATAGAAGAATTATAAAAGAGACTATTGAAAGTGTTTATTAATAATAATTATGGTATAAAACTAAAGTTTTATAGAGATATTTTAAGCATTGAATCAATACTAACAAGGAAAATAATGGAGGAAGAGGAAACATGAAACTTATGTAAGTTAAAAAAGTTATTGATAAATACAAATACAAAAATAGACATAATAAGAAACTAAAAAGGTTAAAAGAAGAAAAAGGATTAAAGTAAGATGAGAAGAAACTGGTTAATTATAAGACTAGAATTTATAATATGACATGTATAGAATTGACAGAAAAAAAAAGGAATTTATAATTAAAGGGATTAAGTATGTACCATATGGATATAATGAGAATAATAATGTAATAGAATTCAGAATGATAAAGGACAAAATAGCACAAAAGTATGTAGAAGAGAATTAAAAAATCTATTATTATCAGAATATGGATAGTAATAAAGTTATTAGTAATAAAGATAATGTTTGGATGGAAGAAATTAATAATGAAATTAGAAAATATGATTTATAGAATAAAAAGAAACAGAAAAATAAAGATAAGGATGATGTTGTTAAAATAAAGTATATTAAGGAAATAAAGGATAAGTATAAGGATGAAATAGTTTTTACAAAGTTGGCTTTAGGGAATAAATTGGTAATGATTAATAAAGAGGATTATATAGAAAAAATAAATAATATCATGAAAGATAATATGTTTGGGTTGATACTAAAGTATTAAATATAAGAATATATACAATAATAAGAGATTTTTATAAAAAAGGTATAATTGATTATAATACATTTGATTATTTAGGAGTAAGAGGTTGTATAGCAGCTAAAATGTATGGAGCACATAAAATTTTTAAAGAAGGTGTACAATTAAGATCAGTTATTAATGTTAACGATTCATAGTATAATAAAGTATCTAAATGGTTGACAAATAAGATTTTAAAGAGCTATATTGATACTGCCTGTCATTCTTATATAAAAAATAATAAAGTTTTATTAAGTGGTATTAAAAATGTAATAAATAAATATAGTTCTTATAATTTGATGATGATTAAAATGGATGTTGTATCAATATATACAAATATTAATGTGGAGAAAACAATAGATATAATAATTAATAGATATAAAAAGGATAATAATAAAGATATAAAATACCTATTAAGCAATTAAAAGAAATTATAGAATTATATTGTAAAGAAGTAACATTTCAATTTAATGATAGGTTTTATAAATCTAAAGAAGGTTAATAATATGAGGAGCATTAAGTGAAGTATTAAGTAATATTTATATGGAAGAATTGCAGAAATTAATATTAGTTAATAATAATGCACCAATCTTTATTAATAGATATGTAGATGATTATTTATTGATATTTAATAAAACACAAAGACAGATATATTTATTTATAGAGGATATTAATAAGATGGATAAGAATATTAAATTTATTCTAAAAAAAGAAGATAATAAGATGGATAAGAATATTAAAAATGATGAAGTCATATGAAGAAGGAAAATGTAAAATTGAAACATCAATTCATAATGAAAGTGATATAGATAATAATATAAATAATTGGTATTCAAATATAAATATGAGATATAAAGTAAATACAGTACATTCTAGAATTCATAGAGTGGTAAATTATTGTTCAAGTAAAGATTATGTTAAAGAGATAGATTTAACTAAAAAATAATTTATTAATAATGATTATCCATATAAATTTATAAATGATAATATTAAATTTATAAAAAAATAGAATGTATAAATAATAAGAAAGAAGAAAGAAGTAGTAATAAAGTTATTTATATAGGTATGAAGACAGGAAATAATTATGTAATTAAAAACTTAAATGAAGTTATAGGTGAAATTAATAAAAAGTTTAGGAATGTATTACATGTTAAAGTAGTTAATAAAAGGAGAAAAAAATATGGATTAGTATTTTAGAAAATAAGTATATTAGTATTTATAATAAAAATTTAGTAAACAATACTTATCTAAATTGCATGTTGAAAATTGATAATAAATTGAAAGTATGCTAGCCTTTCTCACATGTGAGAAAGGCTAGCATACTTTCAATTTATTATTAATAAAAATTTAGATAATGAAATAATGGCATATATGAGATTAATTGTAAAAAGGGTCAAATTAATAATATAAAAATAATTATGTAGGAGAAACAAAGAATTCAATATATAGAAGACTATTACAATATAAATATGATAAAAATTCACTGATATATTTTCATAAATTAAAAACAGGGCATGGGTTTGAAAAGTATTGTATAAGGATGATACAAATTACAGATAATAAAAAGGATAGAAAAATAAAAGAGGATATTTATATTAATATTATTATGTCAGTTTTAAATAGACATTTGTGCCTGAAAATTTTTTTGATATAAAGTAAAAAATAAAAAAATTAAAAAAATTTAGTTATATAAAAAATAGGAAGAGTGAGCTGCTAATAATGTAAGTGTAAAATATAAAGAGGGAGCTATTAAACGTATAATGGTAAATTTTTAAAATTTGAATTTAGCAGTTGAAGTTAGGAGATATAAAAGGTAGGTTAAAATGTGTTTATACAAGCATATAAAAGTAATGTCATGTTAGATATGACTTGCTTTTTTGATTATTATAGAATAAAATAAATTATAAATTATTGAATGAATAAATTATGAATATTGATTGTTAGTAAAATGATTAAAAATTATGTAAAATATAAAAGATTCTAAGTTAGAGTTAAATATTTAAAGACTAATAAGAATAAAATAAAATAAAGAATAAAAATAGAATATTTATGTATAGGAAGTTTTAATTAATAAATATAGAATGTAAAAAAGAGTAAAAATTATATATTCAAATGGTAACAAATAGATGGTGATTATAAGATGTATATATAGAATATAAATTATATGTTCACAGATATTTATATTCATATGTTTGTATTATGTTGCAGTTCTGAAGAAGATTGCAGGAGCAATCAAAACTGTAAACTTATAACGGGTGGTAAATAAAGCATTGTGTAAAAGTAGTAAAGTGCACGGATGATTTAGTATTATATGATATATATTACACATCATTAATTAAAAGAATAATTACATATTTTAAGCAGTAAATATTGTAGATTTATAAATCATGAAGAAAAACATTTTTTGGCAAATTACAATTAGTTATACTGTGGTTGCTAGGCACTGCTGTAGTACCATCAAGAATCCTCCAAGAAGCCTGCAAGTGATAAATTTCTATTCAAAAATTGCTGAAATTGAAAAATTAAAATACCTAAGGCATAGTAAATTGAACAAATCCTTCTTAAATACAAATAATAAAAAATTGAAAAAAAATGTTATAAAGTTCTAATTACAAAAACAGAAATCGGTGAAAATATGTCAAATGCAACACCCCTCACCCCAATGAAGAATTCTTATCCAAAAATCACTGAAATCGAAAAATTAAAATGCCTAAGACAAAGTAAATCGAACAAATCCTTGTAAAATACAAATTTAAAAAAAAATCGAAGAAATTGCTATAAAATTCGAATTACAAAAACAGAAAAACTATAATAGTAAATCTGAAAAAAAATAATGAAGCTTCATTAATGGTGGATGGTAGGAATGCAATCCGTGAAAAAATGTCAAATGCACCCCTCCTTTTGCATCAAGAATTCAATAAAAAATAAGTAAAATGCAAAATTCAAAAACCAAAAAAATAATAAATGTTATTTTCAAAAGTCTATGAAATAAAAGAAAAGTATAATATTAAATCTCAAAAAATTAATGAAGCTTTTTTAATGGCAAATGGTATGCTTACTTATTAAATAATTAAAGATAGATAACAACAAGCTCATAGTTATTTAAAAAATAAAACTAGTTATAAAATACAAAAACAGAAATTGGTCTAATATATAAAACACAACACCTCCACTCTAAACATGTATGATTATAGCTAGCTTCATTTAAATATTATAAGTTTTTAAAATAGACTTATAGAGATCTGCAGTGAAGAAATATTACAAATTTTCTTCCAGGATCAGTTGTCTGGCACTTGTTTGTAAGCAAAAGAAAGTTCAAATTT
The DNA here is from genome assembly GCA_028023455.1 of Epiperipatus broadwayi. NCBI lineage: Eukaryota > Metazoa > Onychophora > Udeonychophora > Euonychophora > Peripatidae > Epiperipatus > Epiperipatus broadwayi. The sequence continues at coordinate 22,231 of JAQFVV010013977.1, forward strand.
TGAGCAAAAATATTTAGAGAAGGTATTTCAATATCACCTCAGCAAGCAATTATTTAATGAAAGTAATTGCACAAAATATAACATTCCAATGCAATTTAAGAGGGCAGAGTACTTTTACTTTGGAAGAACTCAACTGTCTCATGTTCTGTCTTTGGAAGATCTTAAATTTTCATCATTTATAGTAAGAAAAGATGGTAAGACTCTATATCTACTTAAAATTCAGCATATGTTTTTGAAATGTTGCCTGAAAGTTTGTGCATGCATGTTTAATATTGTATTCATTTGCATAAAAAATCCATATTAACACCATCAAAAAATAAAAATAATACCAACAACTTGTATTTTTAGCATTCAAGAAGAATTAATACATCATAATAAGCAAGTATTTCAAAAGACTAGTTCAGTTACATTTTGAGTAAATTTATCAGCCCAAGCATTTATATTTTTCATGTGAAAAGGCTATTGCACAAGCAATTGTGAGAGGTCTATTACATCACATTTCATTTTGCAAGTACAAACTGTGACATGTAATATGTTACAGTGCGATTATATATATTCTTTTAAATCTTTAATTTCTGTGTAATAATTTAATTCATTATTTTCTAAGAATCTCATATAACATACATATATAATAAAATGTTTATGCAACTATTTATCTAAATTATAAAATTGCATGTAGGTTAAATGTTAATTTTAAGAATAACAATTTTCACACAGCACCATTTTCTATTCACTTGGGGATCACCTTTGTTTTACTAAGATTACCAAAACAGCTACATTAAGAAATTTAACTGCAGAAAGATAAATATCTATACAATTTTAAAAGTTAGAATTCAGATATTTTTAAAACACAGTTATATTTTCTGATTAAGTGACCTAATATTGGATTCAGGTTTGCATTGCCCATGCAATCAGTTTTTTTTATTTATTTAAGAGGGTATCAGGATTTGTAGCTCTATTGATTCCCACTATATCACATAGAATTGCTGTATATACCTAAATGTAATTTCTTGTCAATTATACTTTTTTAAGATTTTTTCCCAGCGCTAATTTAAACATGTTGGTATAGGTAATTTATACATTCCTCCAAACTAAATACTAAAATCTAATAAACTAAAATTAAGAACATACAATGAAAGGATTTTTATTAGTGATAAATATTTTTATGAAACAAATTATAATATTTAACAATAATTATGAAATATTAATAAAAATAAAAGAAACGTACACATGCTCATCCAAATAATACTAATCAGATAATTCAACAATTCCTATTACAATTCTCTTTTTAAGTTTCTTCTAGGAAGCAATCCTTACAAAAAATGTCTCTTTATTTGAAGTTCATAGTTAAAGTTTAGTTTGCAAGCATATTGAAAAAGACAAGTGTTAGGATACAAATAATTCCCATGATTTTCCATAGATCTTTTATTGTAGATTGCATGTATTTCTTGGGATGAAGAGCTCAGTGCTAATTAACTTTGATTTCTTTGGTTTCATTTTCATGTTCCTGGGTCCATAGTAAGGATAGACTCAAAAGCTTTTTGGAATGACTTCTTTATGATGAAAGAAGGTTTCTGCAAATGCTCTGGTTTCTACTCCAACATGATGACTGTGTTCAGCATATGAGTAGTTCTGGATGGAGGCATTTTCTCTTTCTAAGACCCATGGAAACTGCAAGCCAATAAACTTACTTGGAAGTTATCTGCTTCTTTTTATACCTTGAATAGTTTTGAAATTTCTGTGCATATATATTTTTCTTTTGTTTCCTTATCAGAATACAAGATTTCTACATTCTTTTTTTCGTTTTTGATACTGAGTTCTTTTTTTATATATAAATTCCTTTCATGCCATCTTTAATTAACACTTGAAGGATACTATTCTTATGGTAATCGTTTACATTTGGAATGTCTTTCCTTTATTTATCTGGGTCAACAATCTGTATGCATTTCTATTCTTTCCACTTTTAACTTTAATTAAGTAAATAATATCAAACACAAATAATTTTCTTTGTGCGTATCTAAAAAAATGAATTACATAAAAAAAATTAAATAGTATTTGTCAAACTATTTCTAATTTTTTTTAGCTTTTAAATATTACACAACAACACACTTGTACCATAAATGGTACTATATATATATGTACAACTGATACAACAACACACTTGTACCATAAATGGTACTATATATATATGTACAACTGATACCATTTTTATAATTGTCATTAATTAAATATTTGTTCATAAAAATATAAACTTAGATTTTTATGTTTACTGTGATCTTCTTTCAGGCATGTGATTGGCGAATTTTTGACCAAAGATATATTGACTTTGTTTTCTTATATCAGGGAAATTTGTTTCATCTGATAGAGTTAAGAAACTGATTTGAAATGAATATATGTATTAAATTTAATAACTAGTTGCTTAGTAGGAAAGAAAAATAGTTTTGAAATGAAAGTTTTTTTCAGGAGTATTTATGCACATACTTAACAAAAATTTCTTTCATTGTGATAGATTTAGTAGACTAAATATCAAGCTTGTTTATAATGTGTGTTCATGAGTTGCAGTATTTTTTCCTTTTATTTTTATAACAATTGTCTTTGGAATGGTTTATAGATGACTACATAAATCATGGATCAAGGGTGCAATAAAGATTTGATGGCAATTTGATTTAAATAGACTAAAAGCGTAAAATCATTTTCATAGCTTCTGGACTTATATTACCTAATGATTGTGTTATTCTTGCCAATTCAAAATGTAAGGTGCAAAACAAAATTTAAATTTTTAATTCAATATATAAAGACTTTGATTTAGTAGGTTCTTTAGGTACTTATTTATTAGACCTGCGATGTAGAGAAGATGGTAGGCCTTTTTACATCCGTGATAAATGTGTAAACTTGTGATCACGTCAAATAAACCCTGCAATGTTATCCAATTTCATATCAAAATGTGTTTTTTTTGTGATATTTTGACAGTCTCAGTTATTGGTCAGATTTAATTCTGACAATAGCTTCATTTATAGTTTGAATTCAAGATTGGTTAATGCTCAGATTTCAATTGCATTTTTTTTTTTTTTTATAGTTTTCATTCAATGATTTTCACTTTATTTATACTTTTGAGTTACTATAGTAGTAACATTTGAGGATGTAACAATAAAATTGGCATTTGTAAGAGAACATAGTTGGAGGATTTGGGAATTCCATTTCTAATGGTAATCTACTTTATTTACAATTGGGCTTGCAAATTAAGCTCTATAGAATGGGAAAAACTAGAGCTTGACTTAGCAGATAAAACCGTAATTGATTGAATAACAATATGAGGGAAGTTTCTACACTGCCGGATTTTTTTTTGTAATAATTTTACACTCTCAGTTATTTGTCCAGATTTCATTCTGACAATATCTTTAGTGCTGTCAATTGCATTTTAAAACTATTTTTTTACTTCCTCTGTATTCATAGTTTTGATTCAATGATTTATTCAGACTTTTGGAAGGCCAATAAAATGCGGATTTACTAACTGCCGATTACAATCACTTTAATCTCTATTTTGGGAAAAATGTTAATCCACCTAAAATAAAGTAGAATCAGAAAATTTATTCTTTCGTTGCGACAATTCCTGTTATATATTAGACGAGAAATACCGATAAATACCATATGTATATATTTTGCAGTTATTTGATAATATTTTAGACAATTATTGTAATTTAATGATTGTTTTGTCCATATTTAAATAACATTTGAGAATTGCATGGCTTGCCGTATTTTACATATTTGTGCATGGAAAATCAATATTTTTATTGTTGTTAAAAATATACATTTTAAGGTCGAATATTTTAGTGAAATTCATATTTTTAGTATTGTTAGAAATTAATATGCCGCATCATATTTTATATTTTTTGTGCCAAAGTCATATTTTTAGTATTGTTAAAAATGCACAATCACGTGTTAAATAAATGTACATTGGTGGGAAGATTTTAGTTTAAGTCTCCATTTTGGATCAAAATAGTTGATCCACTTAAAATAAAGTAGAACAGACAAATTGATTGTTTCATCGTGACAATTCCTGTTGTATATTACATGATAAATACCATATGTGCAAATTTTATACCATTTTTGTAATTTAGTGATTGTTTTATCTGAATTTAAAATAACTTTTGGGAATTGCATAATTGGCTTGTCATATTTTACATTTTTTCATATGACAAATCAATATTTTTACTATTGTTAAAAATGTACATTTTAAGATCGAATTTTTTTGGTGAAGTTCATATTTTTAGTATTGCTAGAAATTAATATTCTGTATTTGTATATTTTAGAAATTTCTGGTAATATTTTAGAATATTTTTGTAATTTAGTAATTGTTTTAATATTAGACCTGCAGTGCTTTTCACGTACATATTCAGACTGCTGATAACTTTGTAAATATTGTGAAAATATCATGTACACATACATGGTCCATTTTGACAAATTTATCATTTTAAGTTTGTAGATCCAAGTGTACATGTTATTTTGGTCATATCAAAAGATTAGAAAGTTGTCAGAGAACTGATATAAATATAAAAAGGTGATGCTGGTTTAATATATGCTGCAGGGCTAATATGTAAGTACCATTCTTTACCATCCTGTAATATAAAAATAAGTTCAATATTTTTTTTCAGAAGTCATCAACTTGAAAGTACAGGCAAATTTACATAACTTGGTAAATAGCCTTTTAAATAAAAAAAGATTGACTTAGTTAATAAAGTACATCATAGATTCATTGGATACTACAACTTTTAAAAAGTTAACTCATTATTTTATTTAGTAAAATGATTGCTATATGTCAATTAGTTTTATATAAAACTGAAATTTTACTTATTTTTTTTGTATTAAAATAAAATATGTACTGCTATATTGACACAGAAATAATAAAAGCAATTTATTTAAAGACACTTTGCAATATATATATTGTACCGATGTAGGTCGTTACATAATATTTGTAGCATTTATCAAGAGTGAATTTTAGTGAAAGAAATTTTAAGAAAATATTATTTTTAAAGTTTGAAAAAAAAGATTTTCATGAAAGTTTCAGAAACAGAAAGGAACAAAAGAAAAGGGAGGGGAAAAGATTTTGGTAATGAATAATAATTAAAGGCGAAAACAATAAACATTATTATTTTTTAAATTAATGTATAACATAAATATCTCAGTTTTGTCTTTAATATGGAATGTGTGCATCTATAAATAAAATTTAAAAGTAAGGAATTTTCTTAAAATGATAAAATTGAAAGCTGATGCAATGCAAATAAAAGATCTGAAAACTTAAAATCAAAACAAAGGAAATATAATTAACAAAAAAGGGACTAAGTACTACTGTTTGATTAAAATAAAAAGCCAATGGAAAGACTATAATGAATCTTAAACTCTTAAATAAAAGAAATAAAAACCAAATAGGATTGCAGCAGACTGCTCAATAGGTCATCATATAAGGAACATGGTTTATATAAGGGATATTTCTTATTGTTATAGGTATTCATTAAAAAAATCATTAATTAATAATTAATCAGAATTAATCAAAATTAGATCCAAAATATTGAAATAACTAAGAATGAATGTCCTATCATATAGAATGCATGGCTGAATCCATCGGATTGTGTGGCTGTTCTGAATCATCTCTGCAGTAAGATCAGCAGTTATTTCAAGGGAGAAATCATGTTCGTGTGATAACTGGGAATCATCAGAGTGTCCATGCCAAGATCCACAAGTAATTCGTCTGCACATCATAAAATAAATAAAAAAGGCTTACGAGAAATCAACATCAACCAGTTGGAATGGAGAATCAGCAGAAAGCTATATTGCTCTATTTGCATATGAAAGTGTTCAAATCCTAGGTAAATCATTCATTTTTTGTCTTAAAAATCTTAATCCATATCTGTAAATAAGTGAAAAAAAAACTTTGAAACATCTCAAGAATTATAAGTTAGATTTAATCAAATATAGAACTATTAATTTCCATGATATAATGACATACATTAGCTTTCATAATAAGAATTTGAAATAAAATATCTCATTAATTATGTGTGTGTGTCATATGATTAAATATGTGTATATTTTATTTTTTATTTAAATGTATATATGTGTGATTTAAAACATATTAAAATGTATACTTTAATAGAATGTGTGAACACATTTATATTATAAGGCAAGAATGAGCATTTATCGAAAGGTGGATATAAAATATTTTAATCATCATTTGGTAGATAATTTGAGGCAATGTTAAAAGTAAGGGAGGGATTTATGCAGAAGAATTAAATAATGCATAAGTATTCTATTAGTCAAATATTTTTCATATTTTTAATTAATCAAATATTTGTGATATAAATGGTTAAAAATAGAGATTCATAGTGTAGGTGGAGAATTGGGAATAGTTAGTCTGATGAGCTATATGGGGGGAGGCCAGGTACTAAATTCGTAGCTGGTTGAGCAAGCATGTTAGTTACATAATAATTAATTGGCACCTAAAGTTTTTTCCCTAAAATAAATAAAGTGCTTGGATGACCAGTTTTATAATTTAGTAGCAGAGATTTGGTATTATAGTATCTTGTTACCAGTGATATTATTATCTCTACTTGAAATCTCAGAAGCCTTCAAAGATAGTGATAGAGACTAAATGAAAGGGATAGAATAAATAAATCTAAAAGAATAGATTTTTCTCGTTTTTTTGTCTACAAAGAAAGAAGGCTGATGGTACAGTATATATATAGAAAAGATCATAAAATTAATCAATCCTATGTTTTTATTTTTATTTTACTGAATGTGATACTATAAAATCCATTATTGTAAATTAACACTTTCTATGGACTGGATATGTCAAGTGAATGTACAAAAAAAAACATTTTAAAATAGTATTTTAAAAGTAAACCTCAACATTGATTTCATTAAAAAGGCTGAATCTCTTTTACTTAATAATAATTAGATCAATGACATTATAAAAAAAAAAAATAATTGTTTTGATTTGTTAAATTACAAAAATAGAATAGGACTATGAGAATTACAATTGCAAAATTTGTTTATTTTTTTAAAAGAATAGTTAGTTATAGATAAAGTTAAAAGCATGCATAGTATAAAAAATGATTAAATAAATAAGAAAGCATCACTCCTAGTTTTAATAACATATTTATTGTTATGCATTTTCCTGTAAAGCCATCACAACACATCTCTAGGATATTATTATAACATTTACTTTCATTGAATTAAAAAAAACAATGTTCTTAGCCAGTTTTTATTGCTGCTAATGACAATATAGATGGATAAAAAATATACAAATGTATAGATAGATGACAAAATTTTATATAGTTGCAGAGATAGATAGACAAACTCCTAGTGTAATACATCTGATTAAACTACTAAGAGATTCCAAAATAAATATGATTAAATAATAGCAATATGTTTCCAAGCAACTGTAAGCAATGGTTTGCTACAACACTATATTTCATAAATTAATGATTACAATATTTAAATATTAAAATTCACAATTTTATTTCAAAGCTGGAAATCCACCCCCAACAAAAATACTATTATGATCAGATTAATAACCGCCTAATGTTTTGTACAGCATATTATTACTAGGTGATTTCCACAATCTGGTTTGAAATATAAAGAGGTAAAACACAATACATTATTTCTTTCATGCACTAGTACTAAATGCTATTCGTGATATGACTGCTCTTCCTTTATTTTACATACATACATTGCAATCTTGATACATTATTTAGTCTTCCTAACTAATTAACAGAAATAATTTAATTTATGTCATAATTACACAAACATATGATCCTTTGTTTTGGTAATTTCTAAATAATTGTATATAAACTATGTATAGCTATCATACAAATAGTATTATTTTCTTTCCACATTTAGGTTTAGCTGGAATAAATGCCATGTGTGATCCAATCTATTCGTGTGCTCTTTGTAATGGCAGGGGCCTAGTAACAGTATTTACTGCTGCTCATGAATCTGGCCATACGTAAGATTTATTTATGCATAAATATTATACTGTTTATAATATTTAATCATAGTACAATTACACACACGTATATACACATATATATATATATATATATATATGTATATATATATATATATATATATATATATATATATAAAGGATAATGAGTATATACTGTAGATAATATGTAATAAAGTAATGCCATAATATTACAGTGGAGAATTTGATAAGTTTGAAATAAAATTTTAGTTCAGTTATGCTTTAAAACACAGATACTGCATATTGAACAACAGCTGGCTTATATTTTTATATCAAACTTATTAAATTTTTTATTGTAATATTATTTCATTACTTTATTATATATATATACAAATACTTTATTATATATATATACAAATACTTTTATAGCTTTGGTATGGAGCATGATAGTGAAGGCAATGACTGTAAACTTCCAGCTAATGTTATGATGTCAGGAGGTGAACATGTTCGACCATGGTCTAGATGCAGTAGGCAATATTTTGAAACATATTTAACGTAAGATTAATTATTTTTATTTTCATAACATTATTGTTATCACTATTACATATACATTCATAATAATAGATAAATAGATACATAGATATGTATGTAAAATAGTTATAATGATATCTTATTGTATATTGTTGTAGTTAGCCCTATCTGTGAGTTAAAAAGATATACCTGATCTTTAAAATACTTTTTTTTCATTTTTATCTTATATAGTTGCAGTCAAAATTATCACTTTATAAATATAGACCTGTTGTGTCTGGATGGTTCACATGTAATGTTGTTTTCTTTTTAAATTGTTTATTTTTTGAAAGTTATTGAGAATAAAATCTTTTATTCACATTTATGTGAAATAGTTATTTAAAAAAATAATATAAAAAGGAAATTGAAATATAATAGGCAATTATTTTAATTTTAGTATTTGTCAATGAATATTTATGTATTGATATGAATTTAAAAGAACAAGGGAGATATAAGATTTACATTTAATAAAATTATATAAAAATTAATTATTTAAGTTATATTTTTATTATTTTTTGTTAATATTAAAGTTAATTTTAGACATAGTTGAATGCCAGGCTTTCAAAAATAAATGTTCAAGGCATGTGTATGAGTATAGAAAGTGGACAATGGAAAATGTGAGCATCATATGGTTTCTAGGAGAGAACCATAGTAGTTTCAGATGTCATTAATTTTGCAATAAAGGAGGGTTGATTTCCCATAGCAAAAAGACCTGGGTATTTGATAAGAAACTTTCAATCCAACTAGAATATCTTTTTTTAAATAGTTTTTAAAAAATGATAAAATTATTAAAGTTATTAACCATGATAGTTGGCTAGATAAAGATAGTCAGATGCTGCTTGTAAAATGTCCAATCCAGTTAACTACATTACTGCTGAGTCTGTGTGCTATAATGTTGAAATAAAACAAAAGTCTAATAGAAAATAAAAGCCTATCTAACAAAAAAGGAAATTATCTTTTCTAAAGCTCAACATTAGAGATATTACATTTAAAGATATCTGGAGGGAGAATGTAATTACATGGACCAATTAATAGTTTATCAATGTTTCCAAGAATTCTTAAAACTCCCCCCCTTGTAATTATATAACATCATATTATATAGTAGGAGCAATAGACTTTTGTCTAAAACTTTTAAAATTTAATAAGAACATTCTTTAGTAGTCACTTTTTATTTTGCAACAAGTATCACCAGGAAAGCTGCTGGAAGATCAGATTATGATAGGGTATTCATTAATAAGAGAATGTGGAGATATAATTGCAAGGAAAAATAGAAACAGGTATGTAAGAGTATGTTTGCCAGGAGCTAAAATTAGGGATGTTACAGATTAAAGCAAGAGAATAGAGATTTATATGTTATGGTAGGGACTAATAATTTATCAGAGGCATTAGAGAGAGTAATGGGTGAGTACATAGAATTGATTAGGAATTTGAGTATGGTTAAAGGAAGAGTAGGAATAGTTGGATTATTACCAAGATTTGATAAAAGATATATGTTAGATAGGGCATGTTCTATAAATGAGAGATTGAAAGAATTGTGTGAGAGAAATGATGTTACATTTGTGGATGTGTGGGATTTTTTTATTGGGAAGAGGGAGTTATTTGGTAAAGATGGGTTGCACTTAGGGAAACAAGGAAGTGAAGTTTTAGGGAGTCTGATTTATAAAGAATGTAGTTCAGGAAACTTGTAAAGGGGGGGGATTTTAAATTGTAGTGTTATTAAAAAGATGAAGAATGGATGGGAGATAAGGAATAAACAAAGGGCAGTTGATTTAGATATAAATGTAGATGTGGAGAGGGAATGGGTCTGCAAAAATTAATAGTAAGCAAGTTATTTATAAACATAATGGAGAAGAAAGAATCAAAAAAATTATAAAAGAGTAGTTAGGAAAGAAAAAAATTGTTAAAATTGGGTATTTGAATATGCAAGGTGATAGGAGATCAGAAAAGTGGCAGGAATTAAACAAAGCAATTGAAAATGAAGGGCTTGAGGTATTAGCAGTAGTGGAAACACATCTAAGAGAAGATGAAGAACCTGTTTTGGAAGATTTGGTATGGAAGGGTATAAATAGAAAAGAGAAAGAAAAAAAGGGTGGTGGTATAGGTGTTATATCAAAAAAATATTTAAATACTGTTAAATGCCAAGAACATTTGTGGTTTGAAATAAGGTTGGGAAAACAAGAATGGATGGTGGCTATAGTTTATATAGCTACTGGAGATAGTCAAACTATAATGGAATGGAACAATAGCATATATGAATGCCTAGTTAAGGATATACAGAGTTTTAAAGAAAAGGGGAAGAGAATAATGGTTATAGGAGATATGAATGGGCATATTGAAGAAATTGATGATGTAGACAATAAGAATGGACAGCTTTTGAAGGAATTTTGTCAGAGAGTAAATTTGAGCATTGGAAACTTATCAAATATTTATGAGGGACAATACACATGGTCTAGGAATAATATATCCCACACAATAGATTATGTATTGGTAGAGAAAGAGGGAATGGATAAAGTATGGAAAATTAAGGTGTTTGATAATGAAGAGAGAGTATGTAATAGTGATCATAATTTCTTTGTAATTGAAATGGTTAGTAATGTGATGGAAAATAGAAATAAAAGTAGAAACAATAGTGAAAGATGTGGATGGAGAGTGAATGATAAGAATAAGTTAGAAGAGTATAGAATACAAGTTGAAGAAACCATGGAAGAGTTGGTTGGAAATGAGTATGAGGACTGGTGTGATGAAATAGAAAAAGTGGCAAATAGGGTTTTAGGTGAGAATATTCAGAAGAATAAAAGTAATAGAACAATGAGAGTAAAAGTGTAAAAGAGAGGAAAAAAGCATGCAGAGAATATAAGTGTGCTATTAAGAACAAAGAAAGTGAAAAAGATATTAATGCTAAATGGGAAATGTACTTAGAAAAGAAGAAGTTAGCTAAAATAGATAATTATAGAGAGAGAATGAAACTAAATAGTAAATTATTGGATGATATTAATAAAAGTGGAAGAGATGGGAGTAAAAAAATTTGGAATTAGATTAAAAGGAGAAATTTAGGGGAGAAAGAGATAGTACTACTGGATGAGGAGGGAATAGAGTGTAGCTCTAGAGAAGAATTAGAGAGAATATTGCATAGTTATGTAATGGATATAGAAAAGATGTTAGATGTGAAGGACAGAGGGATAGAAAATATGAAAGCATATAGTAATGGGAATATTAGGTTTACAGAAAATGAACTGAATGAGGCAGGGAAGAAATTGAAAAGTGGTAAGGCAAGAGGGTTAGATGGATGGGCAGCAGAGATGGTAATGAATTTAGGGCATAGGGCAAAAGTAAAGTTACTATCATGTTTTAATAAGATGGCACAGAAGAGAGTTTTTCTGGGTAGTTGGAGTAATACAAGAGTAAGATTATTATTTAAAGGAAAAGGTAAGGATCATAGAAAGTTAAATAATTATAGACCAATAGCGGTAACATCAGTTTTATATAAAGTTTTTTCATATATGGTGGCTGGAAGAGTTGCAAAGTGGATGGAAGAAAATAATGTAGTGGGGGAAATGCAAGGAGGCTTTAGGTCAGATAGGCATATAGGAGATAGTTTATTTGTAGTTACACAACTTATAGATATGAGTAGAAATTCAGGTAAACAGTTATATATGAGTTTTATAGATATAGAGAAGGCATATGATAGAGTGAATAGAAGTAGATTATGGATAAGTTTAGCAAATCTGGGAATGGATGAAGCTTTAGTGGGTGTCATTAAGAAATTATATGAAAATAATTACTATACATATCAATTAGGGGATATAGAATCAGTTAAAGTTAAAAATGGGGTGGGACTGAGGCAAGGATGCCCTATGTCACCTATTTTGTTTGTGTTGTATTTGAGTGAAATGGAGAGAGCAATAGAAAGTCTAGGAAGAGGGATAGAGATACCGTTAATAGGTGGCAAGAGAGTATATACATTGTCGGGTCTTTTTTTGTGGATGATGTCTTTTTGTGTGCAGAAAGAAGAGAAGATATGGAAGTTATGCTGAGGACATGCGCAAGGGTGGGTAAAGATATGGGGATTAAATTTAGTGAAGAAAAATCAAATATAATGATGGTGAATACTGGGGAAAGAGAAGACAAAGATTTCTTATTGGGGGATATAAAGTTAAGTGTGGTGAATAGATATAGTTATTTGGGAATCATCTTGAGTAATAAGAAAAATTGCTTGGATGAATGGGAGAAAAAATTGATAAATGAAGCAAAGAAAAGAAAGGGATTGATAAAGAAATTAACAGTGTTTTCATATAATAAATATGATGTAGCTAGAATTGTATGGAAGGGAGTGGCAGTAGCAGGGTTAACATATGGCAATGATGTGTTATGTGTTAGTAAAGGGGTATTAGATTGCTTAGAAAAAGTACAAAGGGAAGTAGGAAGACATGCATTAGATGCTGAGGTGTGGACAGCAAAGGAGGCAATTCAAGGAGAAATGGGATGGTCAAGTTTTTATATGAGGGATGCAAAAAGCAAATTGAAAATGTTTGGTAGATTGCAGTTTATGGATAATAAAAGAATAGCCAAAATAGTATTTAATTGGGTTACAAGTAAAGGGCAGGCAACAAGATGGGTGAGAAAGGTAATGCAGTATGCAGAAGATTTGGATAAAGAATTTATGTCAGTATACTTGTACAAAAGGTGGGATGATTGTGTTAGGAGGATTGTTGAGTGTTATAGTGGTAAGGAGTGGGATAGAAGAATAGATGCATTAATAAAGAATAGGGAGTTGGAGAGATGGAGAACTAGTATGGAGAGTAAAATGAGTTTAAATATATATAGAAGTAAACAGAACATTGGGTGTGAGTTAATTTATGATAATAGTAAGGAAAGTAGTTTATTGTTTAAGGCTCGAATGGGATCTTTAGCAACAAGGGAATATACACGTAAATGGAAAAATATGGGTGATTTAGTCTGCAAGTTGTGTAAGGAAGGCATAGAAAATATTAGGCATCTGTTACTTCAATGTAAATGCTTGGAAGCAGAAAGGGTACAAATAATGAAGTTATGGAAGATTAAATATGAACAAAGTGATTATACAGAAAGTGAGTTATTGGTTTTTATGCTAGGTTTGGGAAAAGATAAGGGGGATTTAGATATGAAGGTCATGGAGTTGACAAAGATGATGTTGTGGAAATGGGATGGAGCAGATTATGGGAAAACTCAGGGTGGACAATGGAAAAGGAAGGTAAAGTGGCTAACAGGTTTCTCTGAGCATAGCTGCTGAGAGATTCCTGACTCCTTTAAGGAGAAGTCACAGTGCATCATATCACATCACATCACAATGAATTTTCAATTTAGGACGTTAGATTAAAAAATAAAGACATTATGTCCAATAATAATAATTTTTTTAAAATAGTAAAGCTAATATTTAAAATTATTTTTATTTGCCTTATATGTAATACACATTTCAAAACATCCCAGATAATATTTTGGGTATGAATGGTTATCCTTATTAAGGGATAAATGATGATTATTAAAATTTATTATCATTATAAATATTTAAATCTTATAATTACATCATTCTAGGATAAAATGAATCATGTTGATGTTTAGTGTCATTTGGGATACAAGTACTAGAAGTAAAGCATTGGTAATTTAGTTTGTTAAACAAATAATTTGAATATTGGCTTTCCATACTTGGCATTGTCATACACCATGATATATATATATATATAATTTTTATTTGTATAAGAGATGATAAATCCCTCTTATTACAAACTTGTTTTATATGAGAGATGTGAATTCCTCTCCTTGTGTAACTATTTCGTGTTTTATGTAAGAGATGATAATTTTTTTCTTATTATATGTTGTTTTAAAATAAATTTATTAAACATAGTAACATAGTAATATACAGTTAAACTTTATAAAAAATTACATAGCATTCAGAATGAAACTTGAAAAAGTCAATGCAGAGAAAAGGGTATCTTAATAAGGCTAAGAGGAAAATAAAACTTTCACCCAAGTATCATCATGTAGATTCATACGTGAAAGCAGAGAGTCTCACTGCTTGACTTCATCAAGAAGCTTGATAAATATAGTTATAGCTGAGTCCTGAGAATGACCAAAGATGAGCCTGCAACACGTCAACTATAAAGAAAATTTTATAAAGATAGATAATCTTATTGCTGCAAAAGATCCCTTCTTGAGAGTATTAGAAACAGAAAGAGCACCCCTAAGATCCAGAGAGACATTCACAACAATAAAGTCCCTAATCGACTTAAGAGCAGGACAAATATAAAAAATATGTTGTATTGTCTCATCATATAATCTACACAACTGACACTGAGATGAAATCCTAATGAAGCCTCTGCTGGTCACTAAAAATAACTTGTTGGGAGAGAATTTAAATTCAGTTTAAGTACAAAATCAACATGTCTTGCTTCAATGAAAAGAAGTTTCATTTTATGCAAGAGAACTTTATTTGAAATATCTAATGAAAGCAAAAGAGGAGTATAATGTGGAAATTTTAATTTATAAACATCCCTGAATGTCATTTTCCTATCAAGCACAACTTGAACCCAGGGTATCAACTTAATAACCAACTTCCATAAATCAGCAATTCAATTACTTGAAAATGGAGGTGGAGTATCTGTAGGATCAATAACCAAAGGAAGAGATAACTGAGCAAGCTTTAGACAAGTTATACAAAGAAAAGATATAGATCTCTGGAGATATAGAGTTGAGACTGAGTGCAAACCTAATTTAAAAGCTTTAGCATTTGAATTTTAGCAATACTGATGGCAACCACCTTGTTTTTCCAAAATAATTTTGAACAAAGTGAATTTATAGCCATCTCAAAACGCTTTGTTGGCCTCATAATTGGTAAATAATAACTAAGTCTTGAATAGACCAACGAGTTCAAGAGTGTAACCTTACCCATAAGCGAAATGTTTATATTGACAAGTGATGCAACTATCCTTTTTGTTTTATCAAGAATAATATTTTGAATTTGCCTTGTTAATACTGAATGAGATAAAACTATTGGAAAGCCAAGGAAAGACTGAGGCTTGGCTGTGAAAATTGAAATAATTGACAAACCAGATTTAATTTTCCACATTGCGGATTTTGTAACATTAATATGAAGATTAAAAGTATTAGAAAATGAGTCCAATATTTTCAACAAAGCCGACAAAAAATATTTATCAGGAAGAAAGACAGAGACATCATTAACATAAGAAATGTGACAAATAGTCTGTTTAAGAGCAGGAACATAGATACCAGACAGTTTATATTCTATCTGTAAAAGTAACAGATTTAAATATGTAATAAAACATAATGTGGCAAGAGGAGATCCCTGTAGCACTGAGAGATGTGTATGAAAACCATCTGCAAGTTTACCATCCAATGAAGTAAAGATGGACCTGTTAAGTAGAAGATTGGCTATAATACGGACATATGGAGTAGGAACCTGATAATCCCGAAGAGTATGAAACAAAACAGAAGGCAGAACACAATCAAAGGCTGACATAAAGTCCAGATGAATGACCACAGGTTTTGATTTATTATGGCCCCTAATATACTCAATAAGAAGAAGAAAATGCTGAACAGCTTGACCCTTCTTTGCAAATTGAAATTTTGATAAATGAAGATAAATATTATTCTGTATATGATCTTTAACGACAGATTCAATAGTCTTTATTAAAAGAGGTGTCATAGAAATAGGATGAATATTAGATAATGGAGAAGGAATTAATTTCTTTTTAAGAAAAGGGACAATTGCCACCGGATAGAGATCAGGAATATTCACAAAATCTTTAGCTAGAATATCAACCATATTACGAACTATTGGAGCTGTAAAGAATAAAAGATGAAGCGTAAGCTTGTGGATAAGACCTGTAGAGGTCCCTACCTTCGAATTTTTCAGACACTTATTCCTAAGGTTACAGCCTTAGTAAATATTACTTAATATAATAATGTGCGTTTAATAAAATTTATAATTACAACTTTAAATTATCGTAATAGATTTCTTACTATAAGATCTTTCCATTGACTCATTGTAAATCGTAAGATTTCACTAGTATTAATATATAATAAGAATTGTGGACTTAATTAGTGAAGTATTGAATAGCTTCACACTCTTAGATCTAACCACTTCAGCTTCATCTATTCATATATAAAAGTAGGTTGAAGTAAAGAAGTTTCCCTCTTTTCTTCTGAGCATAAGCTTGTGGCTAAGACCTGTAGAGGTCCCTATCTTCGAATTTTTCAGACGCTTATTCCTAAGGTTACAGCTTAGTAAATATTACTTAATATAATAATGTGTGTTTAATAAAATTTATAATTACAACTTTAAATTATCATAATAGATTTCTTACTATAAGATCTTTCCATTGACTCGTTGTAAATCGTAAGATTTCCCGAGTATTAATGTATAATAAAAATTGTAGACTTAATTAGTGAAGTATTGAATAGCTTCACACTTTTAGATCTAACCACTCCAGCTTCACCTATTCATATATAAAAGTAGGTAGAAGTAAAGAAGTTTCCCTTTTTTCTTCCGAGCGTAAGCTTGTGGCTAAGATCTGTAGAGGTTCCTACCTTCGAATTTTTCAGACACTTATTCCTAAGGTTACAGCCTTAGTAAATATTACTTAATATAATAATGTGCATTTAATAAAATTTATAATTACTTTTGATAAGTACATTGTATGATACGATAGTTTCTAAAACTTTTAATTCAAATTTAATATATTATCATCGTAGGCTATTGTATCGATATTTCCATCTATATGTAAGACCTATGGGACAGATCTCTAATTAAGCAGAAAATAATTTCTTTATAAAATTTTTATTATATAAAATAACTGCGTAGGCCCTGATTTAGCCTATAGAAGAGCTGTCCACATATTATAAACTTATGGCATGACCATTTACATTTTATAGATTAAATTCTAAGGCCAAACATTCGTTATATATAAATGTAGTGTTACTGGGTTGTTTAATTTCTTTATTATCTTACTGTGTTTCTTCAGCAGGCGTATATCCCTGCATCAAAAATTTAATTTGATGGGTTCATTCTAAATAAGTTTCACGCAAAGACGGGATCATTCCTTTCATTTTACAGATCCAATGGGTCTTATTATATTTTGTTACCAGTGCAGTGGATTGTTCCTGCCGCTTAATGAGTTATTAAGGTTATATGAAGACGCTCATTTCTTCCTTCCATGACCCATTTAACTTGGTAAAAGCGGATATCTTACCATCTTACTTTATGATAAGACTTGGATATGACATCATGGATGCGATCATATTCCAGTCTATCTCATTATTTGTTTTTGTTTTTTTTTTTACTTTTGCAACTCACTACCATCTTTCTTATTCCTTATATATGTTAAAGCTTGATATTTGAGCATTTATTGGTTATGATCATGAGAGTTATGCATTTATCTATTTAATCATATTTTTCTAGAGTTAATTAAACTTACCTTGCGTTATTTATTATTATGTACCTGCTTGAGGGACATCTGCCCCAGAAATGAAAATAGATACATCACCCAAAGTCGGTTATTATATATGTTATGTATTGAAACTTTAATATATAGAATCATTAATTCATGTAATTTCCATTATCTTTTAAGTCTGGAAATCAAAATAAATGGTAGTCATTTCTTTTGTTTATTTGTTGGTAATTTTAATACTAATAAAATGTATCTTATACATACATTGCATTGATTGTCTTGTTTGCTTCAGTAAAGTCATATAATTAATAATCTAGTTTTAAGAATCTCTACCTCTCCCTGATTACCGAGCCTAAAAAAGAAATGAAGTAGTATGTAGGTTGGAATGAGTTGAGGTGGTTTAATCCTTCCTTGTGGTGATTTATGTAGTGGTCGGCTCATCCTGACCATTAAACTATAGTCCGCGATCAATAAAATGGGCATTTGATTTCAATGTTTATTCCTTTGAAATACTCACATATGTAATAGAAGAATCAGATATAAATACGTTTTATCTTTTATAAGTTTTGCTAGCCAGAAATGTGAGACTTATTGTTATTGATCTATTATTTATAGTTACAGTTTTGGTTTATTCAGCTCCTAGGAAGTATTAAATAAGAAAAGCCAACCTCACTATCCATTATATTTATATGAGTACAGTACAGGTTTACCACCCTAATACCATGAATATTTAAAGAAACCAACTTCCAGCATTAGTTACCATTACTATATATATACAAACATATTGAATAAATAGTTTAGAAAGATGGGCAGATAAATAGATAAATAAATACATACACAAAAATCTAAATAATCATGATATATATATATATATATAAATCCATCCTTAATTGATTTTGTAGATTACCTCAATCTGTATGTCTTATGGATGACCGTAACCCGACTCCTCAATATAATCATGAAAAAAACAATAATGTGTGGATTGGACAGTGTTATGATTTTGATCAACAGTGTGAATTAAGTCAAGGGCCTGGTTTTTTTAAAGATCCTCAACAGTCTGGAAACGTAAGTTAGTTACATGTATATTCAGATGCAAAAATGACGTAATTTTTTCTACTAAGCAGTATATACATTAATGTTGTGAAATTTGCAGTTACTTATATATCTTTCTTGGAAAGCTTTTCGTATATAGATTGACACATAAACCTATTATATGTGATGATGCAATTATAGAGAGTGCTTTTAAATACAGTGCTTGCTAAATAAATGATAGCAAATTTCCTGGGATTTAATGTGTTTGTTATTACAAGCACTAAGCTATACAAATAGTTTTAGAAAAACATAGTATGTATGATATTGAATAAAATTCTTTATCGTGTTAATAAATTTGAGGTACTGGCAATATATAAAATAAAATGTCATTTTTGAATATAAGTTAATATTAGTGACTGTTATATGATTTTCAATTTATTATTTTTTTTTCAAATTATTAAATTGAAAATGATTCCCATACAATAATAAGAATTTGTCTTTTTCTGTAGATAGATATTAAGTTCATGGGCAATTTTTTCTTTTTTCAATTGAATAAACTCATTTTAGGAGGTGAGTTTAAAAATATCTAAGGTTGAATTTATATAGTCAGTAATATTTTACTTTTATTGTTAATTATGTATAGAAAGGAGTTTGCTATTAACTGAAAGGGGACCCTTTGATTCCACTTGGAGGCCTTAAAAAAACCAAGCAGGGCAAATTCGTAATGACCACTACATATGGTCTTCTTCTCGTTGCAGCTGTTATTACTATGTACTTATTCATATAGTATACGAACATGGATGGGCTGCTCACCAACATGCATTAGCCAGCATGGTGAGTATATTGGCTTTTAACTTTGAGTTTAAAATCAAGAAACAATAGTATTTCTTCTCGGGTGCCTGATTTAGGCGGAAGGAATATATGTGTAAATGATAAATATTTTTTCCAATAGATATATACAATCATGACAGACAAAAGAAATCATGGTCCTTATTCCCAGGAGGATGTAAAGTCACCAACCAAGGCAGCAGTTGTTGGCCAAAGGCAGAGGGTGCTAAGAATCACTTGATTGTGGACCCCAGCTACTATTTGACGATGTCATATTATTTAGGTACTTACAACTGCAGGTAACTTTCAAGTGAAAGTAGATTGCAAGAATTAGAAGAACTGTCTTATATTAAATGGGACATTATTGGACTTTCTGAAGTTAGAAGAAAAGGTGAAGAGACAATTGATTTAAAATGTGGACATGTATCCTACTATAAAGGCTCAAATATTGGAAATACAAATGGAGTAAAAAACATTATAAATAAAAAGTGGAAGAATAACATTGTGGAGATTAATGGTGCATCGGAGAGAGTAGCAAGATTAGTTATACAACTTAATAGCAGATACCAAATGCATATAATTCAGGCTTATGCTCCAACAAGTCCTCATAGTGATGAAGCTATAGAAGATTTTTATATGGATGTATAACAGGCTTTGATCAAAGTAAACAATTAAAAATTGTTATGGGATGCTAAAATTGGTAAACATATGAAAGATGAAAGTGCTGTAGATAATTTGGTTATGGTAATAGAAATGACAGAGCATGTAGACTAGTGGAGTTTGCAGAAAAAGAAAAATTTTACATTATGAATTCTTTTTATGAGAAAAGTGTTAAAAGGAAATGGACATGGAAGCATTCAAACGACAGTACCACAGAATTGGCTTATATTTTGCCTAAGAGAAAATACACATTTCAAGATTGTAATATTCTTAATAAATTCAACATAGGAAGTGAGCATCGATTAGTAAGATGTAAGATATTGTTAATGCAAAACTAGAGAAACAAAAATTATTTAGAAAAATAATATTTGCAATTGATATTCCTAATCTTCAGAAACATTCCAATGAATTTAAATTAAAACTTACAAATCGGTTTCAAGCATTAGTGGATTTTGAACATGATTCAGATTTCAATGAAATTAATAAGAAAATAACTGATACACTTTTAAAATGTGCAACAAAGATAGCTGGTAGAAAAAAACAGCAATTGACCAATAAAATTTCTACTGAGACTAGAGAATTTATGAAGAAAAGAAGGAATATGAAGATATACAAAAACCATGCATTAAAAAGAATTGAATATCTCGAATTTTGTAAAATGGTGGGTAAATAGGTGAAAATGATATAAGAAAGTATAACTGTGAACTACCAAGGAAATCTGTAGAAGAGAATAAAAGTCTCAAGAATGTAAAACAACATTTTGGTATTGGTATGAAATTTATATCTGCAACAAGAAAAAGATGGAATTATTACTAAAAAGTGAGATGATGTCATGAAATGGGTAAAAAACTTTTATTAAAAATTATATAGTAATAAAGAACAAGTACCTCATATATCCATTATATCTTCCGAATTGCCCAAAATTTTAAATGAAGAAGTGAGACATGCAGTTAAATTTATGAAGAAAAAAAATGTTCAGGCTAATGATGGAATTATAATTGATATATCAAAAGAAGCAGATGAATAAATAAATTATTGTTTAGCAAAGTTATATATCAAATGTCTAAGTTATAAATATGTACCAGAGGATTAAAAGAATGCAGTATTAATATTAATATTTAAAAATGTGATAAAGAAGATATTAAAAATTACACACCTGTCAGCCTTTTATCAGTTTTATACAAAATTTTTACCAAGATAATTACCACTCATCTACAGAAAACATTGGATTTCTACCAACCAAGAGACAAAGCTGGATTTAAAAGTGATTTTCATACAGTAGATCTTAGCCAGGTATTGAAAGAAGTTATAGAAAGGATAAATGAATATGAGTCGCCATTATATTTTGGATTTTTAGATTATGAAAAGGCATTTGATTCTATAAACATTTCTTCAGTGATTAAAGCATTGAATCACCAAAATATAGATCAAGGATATTTTCATATTTTGAAGAATATTTATAAAAATGCAAAAGCAACAATTAGATTACATAATGATACTAGGAAAGTTAACATTGAGAAGGGTGTAAGACAGGGTGACTCCATATCTCAACAACTTTTTACAGCAGTGCTGCAAGAAATATTTTGTGGATTAAAATGAGAAGCTAAAGGAGTGAAGGTAAATGGAGATTATTTAAATCACTTAGATTTTGCATATGATTTAGATGTTTTTGAAAATAATGCTTTTGAGCTGCAGAAACTGTTGAAGGAGTTATAGACGAAAGTAGGAAAGTAGGACTGAAGATAAATGTTAAAAAGACTAAAGTAATGTCCAATGGATTTTCTAAAAATATGAAAATAAAAATTGATTATGATGTGTTAGAAGAAGTTAACAGCTACAAATACCTTGGTCAGATTATTAATACAGATGGAAATGTAATGGATAAAATTAATCATAGAACTAAACTTGGCTGGAGTGCTTTTGGTAGAAATAATTTGATACTAAAAGGAAATATGCCTATGTTTTTGAAAAGGAAAGTTTTTAATAAATGTGTTTTACCAGTTCTTACTTATGGATCTAAGACTTGGATACTTAATAGAAGAGCAATACAGAAACTTTAGACCTCTCAGAGAAGTATGGGGAAATGGATGTTATGAGTAACAAGAAGAGATCGAAAATGCAATATATAGGTAATAAAATAAACAGGTGTTACTGACCTCATTGAAAAATTAAAAAACAGAAGTAAAGTTGGGCTGGACATATTTCTAGAAAAGATGATAATTAGATGGACAATTGAAATCCTAAACTGGATTCCAAGAGATTGTAAAAAAGCAAAAAAAAGACCACATGTGAGATGGATGGATGAAATAAGAAAGTGTGCAGGGATGATGTGGAGAAGAGAAGCCAAAGATCGGACAAGATGGATTAAACTTGGAGAGAACTTCATCCTGCAGTCAATTGATACTAGTTGATGATGATGATGTACAGAATTTTAGCATGCAGCCATAAATAATTGATATTAATGGAGTTAAAAAAGAATACGTGTCATATGTACATAAAAAATAAATTATTATTTAGAAAAAGATAAAATGATTAAACAAAAAACCTAAAAAAAAAAACTTTTACATTAATAGTTATTAAAAATATTTATGTTAGCAAATATAATTTTCTTCCAAGAATCAATATTATATTTTTTATTTTAATATAAAGTTTAGGGTAGTAATATACTAAGGGAAACTAAACTTCATTTGTCATGCTTGATTACTGCAGGTGATTAAAATTCCTATTTAAGTCTTGCTTTATGCAATTCCTTTCATATGTGCTGTCCACAAAAAGAAATGCCATTTTACAATAATGAATTCCATAGTATTCCATTCCTAAAGTTTATATTGTTTTATATTTTTTTAACAGAGCTTTTATGTTATATACATAAGAGATCTATGCCTTACTTACATACAATAAATTCTGTGAAAATGCAATTTCTTTTACAACAACTCATAAATAGTTATTTCACTGAAAAGTTGTGTCAGTGCAGTATAGTTTATGTTATATCTCAACAACTAAGTACACTTTATTCTTTAATATGCTATCAGCATATTTAAATGACTCCCAAAGAACTTGCTGTTTTGTGAGCATTAATTACTAATACTACAAAGATGCCATTGAATTTGTAACGTTTAAATAAATAATTTAGATATAGATTGCTTTAGAACTTAGAATATGTTTGAACCACAGAAGTTATAAATTGAGCAACAACCTATAAATCTTAAACTCTGGAGTTTATCAAACAAAGCAAAGATAATATTAAATTGGTTATATGCCCATTATAGTTAATACAAAAATCTCATTCAAAATTAATAGATTAAAATCTAATTACAATCATCATTGAAAACTCAAGGTGAAGTGATTTAACAATAATATAAAATTAAATGAAATAATGACAATCAAATTAAAACAATCATTTAGAGGAAAGAAGTAATAAAGTGTTTAAGAAATCCACTAAATATTATATGATAGATAATGTAACTCTTCCATACATATGATAAGCTAACTTAAAAAATTAAAATATAGCTAGTTTTGTACAACTTATATAATTTAATTATATTACAGAGTTCTTCAGATTTATTGTTGTCTGAAATAATTCACATTTCTATGTAATTTTTAATAACAAACTATTTCTACCCTTTTTCAAGAAAAATGTCATTAATTATTAATATAAGTATTGAACATCTGGCCTTGGATTTTTATAAAAATATTAAAACAGTGATTGATAAATCATTCATATCTTATTAATTTAAAATCTGCCATTTCATAGTAAGTATATTTTATTCTTGGAATATTATTGATATTACAACATCACTATTTGATATATATATATATATATATATATATATATCAAATAGTGATATTTATAGCTATATTATATATATATATATATATATATATATATATATATATATATATAATTAAAATAAGCTATAAATTTCATAACTTGCTTTTAAGCTTGCATTTTATGATCACTAGATGAAGCTTACCAGTAGCTCTAAACAAGCTTTGTGTTTATAAGTGTTGAAAGAGATAGAATTCAAAATCTCTATCGTTATCCACCAGCCTCCAGACCATCTGGTTTTGAGCTTATTGGCTCATGTCAGTGATGGGTTGGGAGACTAGAAACTAGATCTAAATACCAACTCAAAAGTCAGCACTTATCAAACACATTTCTATCAATTTGAAAGCATGGATTTATCCAACATGTAAATGTCTTCAAACTCAGATTAACAAACTAGATAGCTATATGGGTCTGAATTCAGTCTACTTTCACCATATAGTAAAAGCCTCTGCAATATATAGTATTGCAAAAACCTTCAAAGATACACTTATAATAATTAAAACAAGTTATAAATTTCGTAACTTGCTTTTAAGCTTGCATTTTATGATCATTAGATGGAGCTTACCAGTAGGTCTAAACAAGCTTTGTGTTTATAAGTGCCTAAAGAGATAGAATTCAAAATATCTATCATTATCCCCCATCTCCAGACCAGCTGGTTTTGAGATTATTGGCTCATGTCAGTGATGGGTTGGGAGACTAGAAAGTAGATCTAAATACCAACTCAAAATTCAGCACTTATCAAACACGTTCCTATCAATTTGAAAGCATGAATTTATCTGACAGTAAATGTCTTCAAACCCAACTTAACAAACTAAATAGCTATATGGGTCTGAATTCAGTTCAGTTTCACCATATAGTAAAAGCCTCTGCAATATATAGCATTGCAAAAACCTTCAAAGGTACACTTATAATAATTAAAACAAGTTATAAATTTTGTTACTTGCTTTTAAGCTTGCATTTTATGATCACTAGATGGAGCTTATCAGTAGCTCTATTTAATGATCATATATATATATATATATTAGCAGACGTTCATTGTGCTATATATATATAGTTTGAATGTGCTAAGAAATTTTAATAATCTAAGTGAGTCCACAATTAACAATTTAATGTAAAAATAATAAAGTAGCAGGCAAAATATATCCTTTATTTTATTTAATTCATCTAATATATAAAAGGTCCAATAAACCATAAATAATACAGCAATGAATTATATCCTTTTATTAATAAATTATGAAACCAAAATTTGCTTTCCTTAATCATGCAATTCAAAATCTATATTTTTTTTTGTTCTAGTAATTTTATCCTGTGTATATATTTGAAAAACAGACTACTATTATAAAATTACCAATATTTTTTAAATAAAATTAATATGACACAAAAATATTTCGAAATTATTAATTTTATGTAGATATGTTTTTAATTATTCATCTCCGGTGAAATTTTAATGCTCATGGTTTATATATTAAGCACTTTCCATTCATAATTATTTTAAGTTATTGGATAAACGCAGGAATAAGTTATTAAAAAATTATTTATAATTATGTATTCTATCACTGAATTTAGTTGATTTTATTTAGTAACTGAAACACAGGCTTATTATATACCTATGTCTATATATGTAAAATATAGGGTATATGAGCACAGACTTTCACACGATCCACCACTCTGCACTCTATCTCATAACACTGATGCACTTGAACACATAATATGTCGAAAAGATAAATAATCACCAGTATACGTATTTCATGCTATGCCAGCAATTATCAGTTGGTCCAGATTACCAGCTCTACACATATATGCTATAATTGCTCAGATATATATTAAGGTGTCCAATATTCATACTTTAATGGAGAGGCCTCAATATACTCCACACTCCAACTTTTCAACCATCCATCCAATTGAAAATCTGATGATGGAATGCTCAAAGGCCACCCTGAGGCTGAGATTCTTGTCACACCCATGTTGACCTAAGGTCAATCTGAACCCTCATGTACAGGACATAATCCATTTAGTACATATACAAGGGATGGGCAGACATCTCTACTATGTAATAACTGAACTCAAGTGTATCAGTATTATGAGAGAGAGTGGAGAGTGGTGGTTCTTGTAAAAGTCTGTGCTCATATACTCTATATATTACATATATAGACACAGGTATATAATAAGTCTGTGTTTCAGTTATTATGTAGTAGAGATGTCCACCCATCCCTTGTATATGTATTGAATGGATTATGTCCTGTACATGAGGGGTCAGATTGTCCTTAGGTCAACATGTGAGTGACAAGAATCTCAGCCTCATGGTGGCCTTTAGCATTCCATCATCAGATTTTCAATTGCATGGACGGTTGAAGAGTTGGAGTGTGGAGTAGATTGAAGCCTGTCCATTAAAATATGAAGATTGGCTATCTTAATATATATTTGAGCACTTATAGCATATATGTGTAGAGATGGTAATCTGGACCAACTGATGATTACTAATTTAGCATGAAATACGTATATTGGTGATTATTTATCTTTTCGACATATATGTGTTCAAGTGTATCAGTGTTATGAGATTGATTTTATTTAGATAATTTAAATTTATAGAAGACCGTGTTCACTATGGAATGATTTTATTCATGAAAACCAATAAAGTCTCAGTAAATTGCGTTATTAATTTTTACATGGATTGCTTGAAATAAAATATTATGAATATTCTTGGAAATAGTAAACAAAATAATTTTATATATTGTAGGCTCATTTAGAAAATTTTTTAAAAAAAAAAAGAAATTGATTATAGTAGACGCTAATAATTCAAACAAAGAAGTATTTGTGGAAACTAGGCAATTGGAATTATTGCCAATAAACTGAAAAGGTGTTAAACATGGTAATATACCTTTTGATTTAAATTTCACGGTGTTTTAAATTTGCTAAGTTATAAAAAAAATAGTTATTTTTATTTTAGTTGATCGTCAGGATATTGAACAAGAAAAAAAAAATTGTTGTAATAAAGTAATTTTAAATGATGTCCTGTCATACTTTGAAAGTAGCCATTTTTGTAAATTTTATTGTAAATCATTGCAAGATCATATTTATAGTTTAATGACCACTATAACTATTTTATCTCAAAAGATTGATAAGCTTGAATTGTAAATGACGCACTCTATTTAAATTTACTATTTCCAATGTTGTTATCTACAAGTGTTTTTCTATTCTCAACTTATCCATCAAATTGGATTTATCAATATTGTGCTCCTAAAATGCTCCTCATATTTAAACTCTAGACTTTACAAATACTTCCTAATTGTGACATTCATTTGTCTTTAATGGTTAATCTTCTCGTAAATTAATGCTTTGAGTTTCCACTGGATTGATGAATTTCTGGAAATGCTATGGACAAAAAAAATCAATGTGCCATTTCAATTCTCATATTACACTATGTAAATCAATATTTTTCTTGTAAAACATTTTATTCTCAATAAAGTCTCACTTTTATAAAAAAAAAAAAAATGTTTAGTTAATTGAAAGATTGATAAGCTTGATAATAAGTGTCAGAATTTGAACTCTATTATTTTGGAAAAATAGTGATTTTAGAACAGAAAAATATTCCTAGGGTAGATAATTATTCCTGCTAATAAGATTGTGAAAGTTTCTAAAATATAGAGCTTATTATATACTAAATAACAACAGGTTTTCTTTAATCACCCATCTCTCTCTTAAAGATAAAATGAATACTGTTCCAAGATGCTATTTTTACATCTCAGATAAAAAAAGAAACTTATTGCTTGGATGTTCCTAAGAAGTTTAAGCGCTAGACCTCAAGATACTAAGTTCTGATCAACTGCGCCAAACTTCGCAAGGTACAGATAGAACTTGTTAATAAGGGGAAAAGGTTAAGAGACTAAAAGAAATCATTATGTTGAGTAATTAAACAAAAATATCGATAAAACAGAAAAAATAATCAATGAAATTTATTATTTTTCTAACAATCTAAATCATAAAATGAAATTCATAATTTTTTTATAACTGTAATAAGAAGTAAAGCAAAGTTTTATCTGAAAGTTTACTATAGAATATACAAATCTTAGCGTTGCAAATATTAATAATATTAAGCTAAAGACCCGCAGTCATAATCCAAAAAGAATTATCAATTCGAAAGATTTAAGTTGATGATACATTAAAAAAAGATAAAAAATGGTCAATCGTTGGTGGCCTAGTGGTTAGCATAGCTGCCTTCAAAGAAGCTGGCCCGGTTCGCTTCCTGGTCAGCTTCCCGGTCTATACATTTGACATATGAAAAAAAGAAGAAATAAATAATGTAATTTGTCTGAAGGATTGTAATGATTGTATATTATAAGATGTGATATGTTGGACTATTTCCATCATTTATGAGTGAATGTTGAATGTATGGAAAATTTTAAACTTTATTTAAACTTTACAAATACAAACAACTTGTTAGTAATAACACACAAATAGACAATACAGATTAATCATTACACAACGTTTCAAGTAGTATTATTCTCTATTATTCTTCAGGTGTTGTTGGCCTATATACACAGTGACAATATTTGCTTAGAAGTTGAACTCGCACCTTTAAATTCTTGAATATCGAATTTAAGGTTCAGTTGGTAGAGCATTTGCATTAAATTCGATATTCAAGAATCTAAAGGTGCAAGGTCAACTTCTAAGTGAATATTGTGTACTGTGCATATAGGCCAGCAACACCTGAAGAAGAGTGGAGAATAATACTACTCGAAACGGTGTGTAATTACTAACCTGTATTGTCTATTTGTGTGTTATTACTAATAAGTTATTTGTATTTGGAAAGTTTAAATAAAATTTAAAATTTTCTATACATTCAACATTCCCTCATAAATGATGGAAATAGTCCAACATATCACATCTTAAAAAACGTAATTACTTTTATAATACTATTAATTAAAAGCAGTTTTAATGATACACATCTAAGAGCTATTCCTGTTAAAGAAAAATATAAGCACTTCTTTTTGACAAAGTTAAGTAAATCTTGTAATTAACGGTGTTATTTTTTATTTATTTGATAAACTAGATACACCTATGGCAAATCATTAAGGTTTTACTTATAAATAAATTTTATTCTTATTTTTCCATGTCTCTAAAAGAGGGTAGTATTAATAAATTAATTATATCAAATATTTTTTAGGAAGCATGCATCTGTATTCACTTAATAAAAAATTGAGTAAAGATTTGATTATTAAAGTATATACAAAGATACAAAGGATCAGTTAATTTAGATTAATAATATTTAGACTTAAAAGATTATTGCACTTACAAAAGTTCTAAAGATAAAAATGATAAAAAAAATCAATAAAGAGACATATATTCAAATTTAAAAACAAATTTATTATTAAAAGTTGAACTTAGAAAGGAAAAAAAAATATTTTGTTTGAAAAAAAAAAAACTATTAGATAATTAAGATTAAATGTCAGCAATTAAAACATAATATTCTTGCTGAAAAGTATAATTTATAATTATGGGAGAATATGAGTGAGCAATTAATTGCTTTGTTACTGCTATAATTGTTGATCACTGATTTTTATTATTCTCTGTTAAAAGCAATATTGTAATGAAAGGGATAAATTGAAAAATGAATTCATTTTACTCCATGTGAATTGTATTTTGTTGATAATATGAACATTATTTTTTCTGGAGCACTATAAAAAATATTCCCTTATTTATAAACATATTTTGATTTATGGTAACTTCAATGACTGCAGCATATTTACTAGCAAAAAATAAATTTTCGGATTTGTGAAACTATAAGATTTATAAAAAGTCAAGGCATAGAATTAATGAACATTACTGATGTGGTCGAAAAATATCATTTAATTGAAATAATAATTACATTTTACATACGATTTTGCGTTAAAGCATAGGTTCCAGTCATTGTTGAAGGGGAATCTTTATTAACTAGAAATTGAGATTTTTTATTGGAATTGTACTTTTTCAGATGCAAGAATACAATAATTCCAAAGAGAAATCACAAATTTTGTTATTATTATAACTTGCATTATGATATCAAACTATTCAATTGGAAACGGATATACTAATTCAGTGATGAGAATACTGCACTAGATTTATTTTTAAAATAATCTGAAAAAAGTAATAATAATTAATTAATTAAAGAATACCTTTCTATGTTGTAATTTATAAAAAATATTTCCTTGGTATTTAAAAAAAAATATTTTCTATTGCTAAAATAAAACATAAGAATCGTAAATTATTTAAGCAATCAAGATTTCTATTCTAATATAATAATTTTAGACACTTTAGAAAAATATTAAAAAAAACACATTTAATTTAAATATATATTCAATTGATTTTTGTGACCAGTTATGAAAATTATTATACACCTATTTTTTTAATTATGTGTACATGGAATATCATTGAAAAGTGTGTGAATAATAAAGTAATAAATAATTTGTTAATTATCTACCAAAATACAGCACAGATTCAAATCTGGTAGTTTTATTGACATAAATGTAATATACATTCAAGATTTTATTATCAATTTTACTCACAAGAGAATACAACTCACTGTTAAATAACTTGCAATGAGCAAAAACCATTGATAGTTAGCATACTCTATATTGTTTTAAAATTGCATATTGTTGACTTTACACATTCAGCTTATGCAGCAGGTTGATTTTTTATTATTAATAGATCTAGTTTTGCATCTCATAGAATTACAAAGCTTTTATATATTTCACAATGAGCTTCCACTACTTCAAATATGTGTTTTTTGAACTGTCATTGATTTTCTTTTCAATTTATGGTTTAAATATTTAGCACTTTTTGTTATTACGAATATTCTTAGTTTTGCAATGATGTCAGATTGTTCAAAACTATGATTAATTTTGATGATCATAAAATCCCACAAGCTAATATTAAAAGATTTCATAATTGGTGTCAGAGAAATAACATGGAAAGTAAAATTAAAAGATGATGTGCTATATCCTTTTCTAAAAAGTCCCAAAACAAGCAATTTCAGTTGTACATTAAACTCAAAAAGAATCTCAGAAACGAAATATCATAAAATCCTAGATACTATTTTTAATAATAAATATTTAATAATAGTGTACAATGAATTATTGCAAAAAGCTACACATTTATAGTAGTGAATTGTGAAATGTTTGAGAAAAACACATGCCTGCACTTATTTGGTATGCTGGTTCTATCAATTTTAACCAATGATCATCTGGTTTGAAAATCTGATAACTTAACCTGTAGATTAGGAATGGAAAAAAAGTTTTTGTTTAAAAAAAACTCCATAGGAAGGGATTGTGGTCCTTTTTTGCTGACTTATGATCCCATTCCATAGGCAAAGAGATGATCCAAAGAGTAGGGAATGCCGTCTATCTCTGATGGTCAATAAGAAAGGTTTATTTCACCCGAGTGTGGCATATTAGGTGATCCTGCACATAGCCGTCCTCATACTACATTTACTAATTACACCAATATATCCAATCCATTGACCCAATTTAACTACGAAACAAATAACCTAAGATTTACCCTCCCTTAATTAAACTAATATAACTTTACAATCTATGCAGCCATTCACACCTGAATTAAATTTATCATTTATTAAGTTTAGTTTAATGAAAAAACAAAAATCATAATAAAACTTAAAAGAACAAAAAAGATAAAAATAAATAGAAATGATTTTTTTTAAAAAAAAAATACATCAAATAAAATTAATTATTAATAATTTTAGGTTGGTCAGATAGGATTTTATTTCTATTAAATATTAAAGTTCTTATTCTTTTCAAAATACTGGAGTTTTAGAATTATAGTTAAAGCTTATTAGAGTTCATAAAGTTCTTACGGTTTTAAAGGAAAGTCCACACTTTCTATTTACTTGCAACTTGTAAGGTTTTAATTCCCATGAGATCCTTTATTGTGGCTGTCAGTTTATCACTGGATCTTGGTATCCGGGGGTACACGATATAGTAAGACAATGTCATTTCCTTTCTTTATAATTAACTGAAGGAATTGGAAGTGCACTTTATAATTAACTGAAGGAATTGGAAGTGCATCTTTCCAATTCCTTCTCCTCCAACTCTCTCTGACTTAACACATATCACCTTTTGCTGTCACATCTCTATCTTCTCTTCCAGCTCTTTCTTCACTCCTTTTATGGTAGACTTTTTGATCCAGTGGACATTACATCCCGATGATGATGATCTTTTCATTGAGGTCCATTTCCTGAGGGATTTCTTTTATTGGCTATTAGTTTCTATTGTTTTTATCTCCTATCTGACCTTTAATTATACATTTTGAAGTGCCCAAAGGCTAGTTCACTTGGACTAATTAATAATTATTTCCATTTTATACAATGGCATTAATTAATTTATTGCACAAACTTAAAGATATATTTTTATCTTTAAATCTCTATAAAAACCACATATACCTGTCTACCTGTATTCCTACTTGTATCCATAAGTTGTGTAACCACAAACAAACTATCTCCTATATGTCTACCTGATCGAAAACCTCCTTACATTTCTCCCACTATATTATTTTCTTCCATTCATTTTGCAACCCTTCCAGCCACCATATATGAAAAAACTTTATATAATATTGACATTACTGCTATCAGTCTATAATTGTTTAGCTTTCTATGATACTTACCCTTCCCTTTAAATAATAGCCTAACTCTGATATTACTTCAACTACCTGGAAATTCTCTCTTCTGTGCCATTTTATTAAAACATAATAATAGTTTTAATTTTGTCTTCTGCCCTAAATTCATAACCATCTCTGCCACCCATCCATCCAAACCTCTTGCCTTTCCACCTTTCAATTTCTTACTCATCTCATTCAATTCATTTGCTGTAAATCAAATATTACTATTACTATATACTCTCATGTTTGCTATCACTGTGTTCTTAAGCACTTTTAAGTGGATAAAATTTTTAAAGTTATAATTTACATATATCTAATTATTATATTTATAAATATTCAATTATAAGATTATGTATATTGATTTAAAGAAATACAGACATTGAATTATAATATATATATATATATATATATATATATATATATATATATATATATATATATATATATATATATATATATATATATATATATATATATATATATATATATATATATATATATATATATTTTTCACTAGAGGGAGCTTACCAATAGCTCTAGTCAAGCTTTATTTTATAAGTGCCGAAAAAGAAAGAATTCAAAATCTCTATTGGAAAGTCCCTATCTCCAGACCAATTGGTTTCAAGCTTGTAGCTCACCTCAGTGGGGTGCTGGGACTCTAGAAACTAGATCTAGTTTCTAGAGTCCCAGGTAAGATAGGGACTTTCCAATAGAGCATTTGAATTCTTTCTCTTTCGGCATTTATAAATAGGGTTTGAATAGAGCTATTAGTAAGCTTGCTCTAGTGAACATTTAAATGCAAGCTTAGAAGCAAGATACAAAATTTATGACTTGTTTTATTAATTATATATACTGTATAAAAAATTTAATTAACTAATATATAAAACTTTACTAATATAACATCATACTTAAAAATAACTTAAATAGAGTTAATAGAGAATACACCTGGGTCTCGTTTTATGCAGTAGATAGATTCCACAGAAATCTCACATTAAAAAAAATCGCACAAAAATAGACTTAACTTACCTTGGAAAATGGGGGATAGTGTCTGTAATTTTCAGAATTCACATAAAAGCAAAGCAATAAGAAAAAATAACTTTAAAATTCGCATTAAAAAAATAAGGAAATAAAGTTATGATTAATAAAAAATATCAAATATTTGAAAAAAATTGGTACAAGACAAACTTTTTAAACTTTTTTTTATTAACTACAGTATTTAATTTGACATTTTTTCATATGTATTTTAATCATTATCGCTATTTTTGAATGTGCGGTTTGATTGTAAAGTGGTAAGAAATCAGATTCATCCATGTGATGTGATGTAGCTTCTTCTTGAATGAACTCAAGAATCTCTCAGCAATTATGCCCAGAGAAACTTGTTAGTCACTTTATTTTCCATTCCCATTCTAATTTTTACCATATTCTGCTCCATCCCATTTACACAACTAGGGTCATTTTCAGTCTTGTGCTGTGTTAAGGGTTTTCTGTTGACAACTGATTTTTACTACTGAAATAAATTTTAAATGTTCACATTTTGTTTCTATGTTAAAAAATGAGGATGCAATCAAAACAAAAAGATTATACATTATCATTAAAAATATTATTTTCAGTTTATAAAATCAATAAAATATCGTTATTTATTTTAAAAATCTACATATTTATTTCTGTTATACCAAACAAAATACATTTTAAAAGTTTAATTTTTTTGAATATTTATTGCAATATTTTTATATGTAAGTATAAATCTATTATTATTATTTACTCATTAGTATAAGTAGGTTATTTATTCTAAATATAGCTTCAGGCCATATTCACGTTAGTTAGCTTCTAGTTGCTAATATAACATAACGTTATATTTTTGAAAGAAAAAAGGATTTCAAGTCAAAATAAGTTATTAATAATTTAAATTTCTTGATATCTAATAAATATAGTGAAATATGAAAAATATTAAGAAGAAACATGAATCGCATAACTTCAAAATCGCATTAAAATAATCCGCATAAAACGAGACCCAGGTGTACTTTATTTTGCTTTTTATTTTTAAAATTAATTTTTTAAAAATAATATTTAGATATAAAAAATGTATAACAGTAATATAATTTTTACCATTATTTTTTAAAATCTTTTTTTTTTAAATTTATTTTTACAATTTTTAAAAAAAATATATTCGCAAATACACAAGCATAATACATTATCACAATATGTGTACACTGAAACCAAATAATGCTTCGAAGTAATGTGGAAATTTAAGTGAGAGATTTCGATTGAAATGGAAAAAAGAAGTGCATCTAATACATGTGATATGACTTGCAAATTATTGGGCATATGAGTTTTATCTATTTCTATATAAACAAAAGTTCTATACTTTAACAATTTAATAAATAATAAGTAAATTTCTCAAGATTTTATAATCATAATGGTATACTTTTAATCTGATTCTATTTTAACAATAAAATTTTCACAAATACATGATATGTAACTAGGCTCTAGTTAAGAGTAACTTAATATGGGTTTTTAAATAAGGCTAGTGTATCTCAAGATTATATAAAAATAAGAAAATAAATGCATGAATATCAAGTGTGTTTATGCATTCTGTATGACAATATAAAAGAGATTTTATGTACATTATCCTATCCAATAATTTTAGGTTTCAGACAGCATTAATACAAAAATATCCATTCAATCCAGATAAGTTTTGTGTGTAAGTTTATATTTCAAATACGACTTTTAATATCGTGAATATGCAGTGACGATATATCTTTAATTAACGACAAAAGAGGTGTTAAAAATTAACATTTTTTATTGCCTAATATAAAGTCAATAACAAGAACAAATAAAGCAATAAAAATATATATAACGATTCTAATAAATATTACTGTTTGTTTTCTATAACTAAATAAACGCAGGATAAATTAAGTGTACTGTTAGACAGTGTTGTGAAGGCACTCGCATTAAATAGGAATATGTTTTTGCTATTTTTAAATAATCCTTAATTTAAGTACTGGATGTTAAAAGTTTTTTTTTTTTAGATATTTTTAAATAATTTGTTTTACTAACCAAACAATTATTAATCAAGCTCATTTTCTAATATTGGAGAAATTTTTAATCTTTAACGAGAGACAAATACAAATCATTGCATTGCAGACTTAGGTAATATTATGACATTGGGCTTATTTATTTTATCGCAATATCTTTTGCTAGTTGTAATTTTAGGCTTAAATGTTAGAAGTGCTACTCTGCTAACACAAATATAATTAGTTCATCAGGCTGCTTTGTTACACATCAGATATCTAAAAATTAATACTAACAGGTAAGAGTGAAGCATAACATATTCCTTGCAAATTTACTTATTTAAATAAGGATAATTAATACCACTTAACTTTGAGATTGAAATTTTTAGGATACATACAACTTTATTAATATTTGCAATATAGCAGTTTTATATAAATTTGATAATTACTCACTTTGATCCAACCTAAACCAAAAATAAATCCTATTAATCTCTTTCAACCTCAACAACAACAATAATATTAAATAAAAATATTGCCTATATCTGAGCCAAGTAATATCTGAAAGAACGTTATTATGTTAACAAACATCTATTATATTAATTAACTAAGAAAGAAGTGATTATGAGAAAGTATATTAAATAATTCTTTCGATTTTATTTGCACAATTCATTTCACTTTTGTAAGATCAGTCTTTCTAGAAATAGTATAAAAAGTATTAAATTCCAGTTAGTGTGCTTGTTAAGCCAAAATAATTCATATTTAACAATATCATCTGTTTTTAGATTACTCATACATTGGACGTTTGTTATATTTAATATTTGTTCGAAGAACCAAAGTGGCATTTAAATATTTTTTCATAATCCATTATCCTTGGAATATTATTCAAGTATTTAGCATAGATACACTTCTTTAAATATAGAATACAGATTCATAGTTTGTTACATAAAACAAATTAATTCCTTTGACCTGATTTAACATTAGTACTTCATTAATTTGAGATATAAAACAAATCTATTTA
>JAQFVV010013978.1:0-59182 GCA_028023455.1 Epiperipatus broadwayi
AGTTCATCAAATAAGGACATTAAATTTTTTTTGTTGTATTTGTAACACATAATAAGGTGAAAAGCAAATCAGTCAGTTGGTCAGAATAGGTGTCAGACAGGGAGAATATGTGTGGATTTTTGATGGTCAAGGAAGCACAGATGGGATATATATAGTTTTATAACATGAGTGAACTAAATTATAGTATGGAAGAGGTTATGGAAGAGGAAGGTGCCCAAATACCAGGAATCAGTGATCGTTTTCATACTGAAGAAGAGAATGGGGAGGTTTTCTTAAAACAAACACAAGAGGAAAGAGAGGAAGTAGAGGAAGATGCCTTTAATGTTAGTAGCAATAATACAGCCTCAAGTGTGGAAGTAGATGATGAGCCAGAAGTTGGCCAGATTCAGATAGAAAATAAAGAACTCTCAGACATGAAATTAATGATAATGCAGATGTTCAAAAGTCTAAGAGAAGATAGTAAGCAAGGAATGGTAAATCTAGAACAAAAGATAGAGAAAAATAATAAAAGTATGGTAAATCTAGAACAAAAGATAGAGAAAAGTATAGAGAGTCTAAGAGAAGAGAGTAAGAAAAGTATGGAAAGTCTAGGACAAAGGATATGTCAATCTATAGAGAGCATAATAGAAGGTAGTCAAAGCTCACTAGTGTTACGGGATAAGCTAGATTGTCAGACTACTGATAATAGAGAAAGGAGTGAGAGATTAGAGGAAGAAATAGGTAAATCAGCTAAAACACTGATAGAGGATAAGTTCCCAGAAGTAGAAAGGCCAATAGTAGCTGCAAAACTAAGTCTCCCAGTAAAGAGAGTACATGAGGAGATGGCCAGAGAGCCGATTGGGATAGATCATGAAGTGAAAAGAAGGAAAAGAGAATTGGAGGAAAAACTTCATGCATTCGATAAGATGATTGATTTAAGAGAGGCAATAAGGGAGATGAAACCAGTTATTTTAGAAAGAGAGAAAAAGTTTCAACAGTCTGTAGTTCTCAATCTAGTAACAAACCAGCATGTGTGGTTTCAAAAATCTGTCTTCTTAAATAGATTGGAGATACCTTATATATGGTATAGAGAGGCAATCTCTCTGAAAAATGTAAATGTCCAAATCTCTCTGAAAAATTCAACTGCTCTAGAAAAGTCAAAAATAAGTTATATCTGGTACAGAGAGGCAATCTCTCTGAAAAATGTAAATGTCCAGTGTGTATCAGACAGAGAATCAATCTCTCTGAAAAATTTAAATGCTCTGGAAAATTTAAGTGTGCCTTATATTTGGTACAAAGAGTCAACCTTTTTAGAGAGTTTAAAAATAAATTATACATGGCACAGAGAATCAACATCTCTGGAAGATGTAATGAATTATATCTGGTATAGAAAGTCAATCTCTCTGGAAAATTTCAAAGTGCCTTATATATGGTACAGGGAGTCAATCTTTCTAGAAAGTTTAAAAATAAAGTTTATGGTATAGAGAGTCAATCTCTCTGAAAAACTTCAAGGCATATTACATAAAACCAAGAGTCCATATTTCTAAATGGAGTTTGTAAGAGGAGGTTATATAAAATAAATCCTCCGGATATGTTTTTTAAATACCCAGTCAAGATGAAAAATGGAAATATTAAAAATGGACTGGATGTACATGTGCAAATTTATGCAGACCGCAATATGATTTGAAAAGAAAAAGCCATTCCAAATTACCAAGAAAATAGGAGAGAATGGCTTTATGCTTGCTGCTCTTGATGGGAATAAGGGACCTATAATGCTAGGAGTTTGATCCCTTATCCTTCAGCAGAGTAGCTTGGCAAAGATCTCCAAATAAATTACTTTTAGGTTTTCTAATGAAAAATATATTTACCAGTGGTTAGAAAATTTATATATATATATTATTAGTGTGTTTATTATTATTAGTGTATTATATTAATTAGAATTTTCTTTATTAAATATAGTTAAAACAAAGGTGCTGATGATTTTATCCGAAGGGGGAGAAAGTTGAGCCATTACAATTTGGTCACTAGCCAAATTTATAGTAATGTGCATGTAAGAAAGTGTAAAACAAAATCATCATCACATTTTTATATAACCATAAAAGAAGCTGCAGGGCATCCAAGTTCAAACCCTACCAGATCAAAATCTTAAACGCTTTAGACAGAAAGAGTGGGACAACAATTATATGTATTACTTGTTTGTGTGTTAATAAATCTCAAAAAGAGCAGTACACACATTTAATATTTAAAATTTTAATTTTTCTTTAAAAAGCAAAGTTATAATGCATACGTATAGGCAATGTATGTGTAAACTATTTAATTGTTTTATATTTCAAATATTCAACATTTTAACTTTCTTTAAAACTAACCTATGCTTGATCAATTCTAATATCTTATTCTATGCTTCTACTTTGCTTTTCTATAATTGTAATTGGGATTTAAAAGTTACAGATTTAATTAAATAATAGGGTTATAATTACTAAGCTAGCAATTATATTATTTAATGTTAGTTTATGAATGATTTGAAATAATGAAGGATGTGTGTACATTACATACAGAAATTTACATTTATTAAATATTGAAAGAAAAGGAAGGATTAAATCTGTCAAATTATTTTTTTGTACAATTTTATGTTAAAAGAGGAAATCTGTTTAGTCAGATATCTATCTTGGTAGCAATTTTGTTTTTTGTAAATAATTGTTTGTCACTTTGGGAGCTTAATCTGGGTGGGAGCTCTAATTTTGAAATTGTCTTATCTTAAGATCTAAAGAAGGAAGCTCAAAAATTTGAAATGTTACCTAGATGTAAAAAAAAGAAAGGAAATAAGGATTAAGTCTATTTTTTTAAAAACAAAAGTGTCTGTAAAAAGGATTAAACTTTTCAGTTGAAAAATAATTTAGTTGAAAATAAATTAGAGATCTAATTAAAACGAATTTGTCCAAAAATAGCAAGTGACGCTATCTCTGATTGGTTAAGTTAGCTAAAAATTGGATATAAAAAGTGTCTGGAAAAATCAGTTGAATTATTATTGTGATTATGATTCAGATTATTAGACTATTAAATTGAATGTTGAAAATATAAGAAATGGCTGGCTAGAAAAATTATATGTATGTCCCATCTTTTCCGGTCCATCTGGGGAAGCTGCACATCATATAGGAAAGAAAAGATGTTGTGTCTAAAATAATATTCTACACCTTTCAACTGACCAGAGAAATAAGATGTTATTAATAGGAGAAAGAAAGCATTCACCTGCATTCGATAAAAGATGAATTAATCTACCGATAAATATTAATCATCAAGTCCAATTAATTGTTCCAACAACTGATTTTAAACTCAAGAAAATTTATAAATGTGAAAACAACTGCTGTATTTCATCCACTAAAAGAATCGTGCTTGACAGGAAGAGAATAAAAATTAATATAATGATTTCCAAATTGTCCACTAAAGCAAATAACCTCAATAGAGTCATCATCATCAAATAGTTATACACCTCAAGAAAGAGATTGTTCCCATGTAAAACGGAAATGGTAGCTGCAGAAATATAGACATTATACAAGACAAGTTTGAACTTTTGGAAATTGACCACAAACAAAAGATCGGTAATATGACTTTTTATATCTATTTTCTTTATGATATCAGAGTCTTAATAAACATTTTAGCAATAAAGTGGTATATTTTATTTAAAGAACTTTTAAAGACTATTCAGATCGATTAAAAACAAGAATGTCTTACTAATAATAACTTTGAGCTTCATAAATGATCTTGAATGTATCAAAATTATTTGTTTATTAATTTTACAGTTATGAAAAATATTAATGTGTAAAACAATTTTTTTTATGGTATTATGATTTTAGTTTTAACTAATATATTATTATTATTTTGGTTTTAAATAATATTTTGTTATTATGGGATAAAACATGCACATACATAATAATATTTTTATATGTGTATAATTGCAAGTGAATGTGAAATAATGAGTAGTATTAGAATATTGGATTATTTTGTTTCAAGTTAAGTATAGCATTTCAGAGGTAGAAGAGCGGGGGAGAAAATAATTTAAAACTTGTTTCTAAAACTTGCTCTTTCAATTCTATTAACATTTTTTTTAACATTCTACTTACAGGTTAGATTTATAAAGTATGTGTGCTAATGAGCAGATA
Source organism: Epiperipatus broadwayi (assembly GCA_028023455.1). NCBI lineage: Eukaryota > Metazoa > Onychophora > Udeonychophora > Euonychophora > Peripatidae > Epiperipatus > Epiperipatus broadwayi. Next base: position 4,137 of record JAQFVV010013978.1, read on the forward strand.
ATATTTTTTTTCTTGAAATACTTTTCTCATGGAGTGAAAATCATGGTCAATGTGACATCCAACTTAATACAAAATACATTTGAAGGGAAAGAGGGAAGAACTTGAAATTAATCTGACAATTGTTATATAATCAATTATTATTATTATTATTATTATTATTATTATTATTATTATTATTATTATTATTATTATTATTATTATTATTATTATTATTATTATTATTATTATTATTATTATTATTATTATTATTATTATTATTATTATTATTATTATTATTATTATTATTATTATTATTATTATTATTATTATTCATATCAATTTTCATGTTTATCTAGAAATTTTTATGTATATGTTAGAAATGCAGTAATAAATATTAAGTTTGTTTTATTAAACGAGGCGTATATATTTCATTAAGTGTAGTCTTTGTTAAGTGTGATTATTCATCATCAATAGTTGAATATTAATTATTTAAGATATAAGTAAGTATGCTAAAATTAAGCAATAATTATGAATTTCTTTATAAAAATTAGTTTTATGTTTAGGCTTAGTCCTAGAGCTGTAGTTGAAACCCTTGTCGTTATCGTTATTATTATCATCATCATCATCGTCATCAACATTTTAATTAATGAGCTGTTTAACTGTTTAAAGGCCATAAATAAATATTAATTTCATAATATTTAGTGATCTCTTAGTATTATTATAACCACATCCCATCATCTATTTCATGCAAGGATGAGTGAATTGCCATCCTAAATTAGTTATATATAATCTGAGCTAGTAAACTTATAAAAATATTGAAACACATTTGTTATGCTAAGATCTGAGAGATGATTTATGTCTAATATACTCCACTTTGGTTTATAGATGTTTTACTTTTACCTAAATATTAGTGTGTATAGTGATATGGCTCAAAAAGCAAAATCTCCCATTTTTATTAGAAATAAAGTACCAAAAAGGGGATTCAAACCCGGTACATGTGAAAGGTTATTAGATATAACCGTGTCTAGATTCAGATAATCTAGTGGTGCCCTGCTAGACCATATTCACTTAGTATTTGTTTAAACATGCACTTAACATCAAACCAAGAAATGAAAGTGGATAAAACCTACTGTCTGTATACCTGAGTTATATTTTATTGAATTACTAGTGTACTCACCTCACGTGATTTCATATACCTGAGTTATAATACTTGTTATTAATAATTTGCTTATAATTATTGATGGTGGGATATCTTGAGAAATCCAACGTTATTTTAAATATTGTGATCTTATATATTGTAGACAACTCAGGTATGGTAATATCTTTTGAACTCATTTAATTTTGTTACAATTGAATCTATAATATTTGACTCCTTTAATTTGTTACAATATATACTGAGAGTATATAAATTTCTCACATATAGAATGTGATAATACATAAACTTTTCACTTATGTATACATGATGTAACAGTCGAATCGTCTATCTCACTAACACACTGCAGAATTCAAACCCCAAACACGAAACTGAACATTCTAGGAGGGGTTGCCTTCTAGATATACTAAGTTCGAATCTAAAGTCCAAATTTCACAGCGCCACCTACATGATAATGCATCTGATGCTACTACTAGTATAACCTTTTACCGGTTCCTGGTGGTCAGGGAGAAACAAAAGACTCTATACTAAAATAAGTTTGGGTGGCTAATTAACGTCTATGGATGTACAAAAGAAATGTATAATATATATATATATATAGACCAAGACAGTGATAGGAATCAATAAAATAGAATCAAAATTAGTTTTAAATGATTTCAAAATTTATTTATATAGACATATATATATATGATGCCACTGTCTGCTTATATGAGACAGGGATGCATATTAAATAATTGTTGGCATCACACTCTAATAAATGACAAAAGGTTTTAAAGCAAAATTATAATGTCTATCCCTCGGGCTAATAGCATTACGATAATGTGCATACAGAGATTAGAACATATGCAAGGTGCTTTTAGTAATTATAACAGTTTAATAAAATATTTTATATTACAGGTTATATAATGTTTATTGTCCTTGAGAATGACATGGACAAAAGCTTACTAAGCAATAAAGTGGGGATGTGATCAAGGCATTTATTTGATAATAATAATTAAATTAGATGGGAGGTCAGTATTGCTCATAATGAATTTATTAAAGTTGGAGGATGTGACACGTTTAAGTCATGGATGCTTTGTACAATAAATTTAAAATAAAACAATAGTGAAATATTTGGATTGACTATGGATGGCAACTTGCCGCTAACCCATAAGAAAGTGTTGTCACGAACGGCCAAAACTTAGTGACTGGGTGACGATTGTGTTTAATTCCCAGGTGTGTCATTTGTGGTCACTCTCTGCCTGGAAACCACAAAAAGTGAAGAGAATGGACTTGGCCGTGTAAAGAATCTTTGAAAAAAGTACAACAAAGCGGTCTCAACAACCAATTCATTTACCAGCAATACTAAACTAATGTATATAAAACATACTAAATGGATTTTACTTGGATTAAAAGAAATGCCCAATCAAATTCCCAGAAATTTATTTAAAAGGGTCCACACATTCTCGACGTCAATGATGAACTTGGTAATTAAAGTAGAACACAGTATTTAAAATAGGAAAATGCATGCTTGCAGGTTGGAAAAGAAAACATAGGTTTATTTATGCAGTCATGCATTTGGTGACACATTTAAATCATTGACCTCGCACATACTCTCATGTTATGTTAAAGTCAATAAAATGTAGATTTTAAACTATGTGATTATTATATATTAAAGAAGATTAGAATCACCCTCGAATGAGTGATTTGTGAGATAATAAAATGGGAATTATTATAAATTTGAAATATGCCTTAATAGCGGCATCTTACTTTCAACAAAAGGAATAATTCACTCGGTCAAAGACGATTCTGACACATTATCATAATAAAATAACAGAAAGCTTTATAAATAGAAAATATTAACCCAAGGATAGAGCAAAACTATTGATTATATTTGAACACTTTAAAGAAGTACATAATAAAGTTATGTGAAATAAAAAAAAAACAATTTAGAATAGCTATAGCATGTTAGTTAGGAATCACAAGAGCTCTTGGGTTAATTTAGGTTACCTCTGGAGACGCATTTGCAGGTAGATGTTCAGCAGGTTTTATAATTCATCTGTAAAATCTGGAATGTTCATATTTTTGCAGTAGCAGCAGTTCTGGGGTTCCTTGTGTGATAGCTTCCCATGGTCTACAGCAGCATATGGCCATTCCAGAGAGAAATAGCCTTTTTGTGCTCTACTCCGTCGTGTCAAGATTAGCATATTACTACAATAATTTTGGTTAGAAACCCCAGAATAGTTTTGGTTAGAAACATTAGACTAATTTCGGTTAGAAACCTCAGAATGGAGAAAAAAGAAAACCCTCTTTTTTATAGTAGAATTTAACAATAGAACTGCTCTGGAGCATTACAAAATATATTGGACTTATCAGCTGTAATTAAATCTATCCGAATGTCTAAATGAATTCAACAAAATTTTAATTAATTTCTTTTGTTAATTTCCTTGTCGACATTCGAATTACAAATTAGATTTAATTAAAAATTACTTTTACTAATTAAAGAAAACCTTAAGTGGACATCTGCTGTTTTTAGATAATAATTACAACATGAAATAATTAAACTATTGTCCCTCATTTATTTTAACAGAAATATTTGGAATGACTTTTATTAAATTAAAGAAAATGATTTTAGTTTTTCAATTGCAATATTTGAATCTATCTACTAAATGAATATGAACTTTATTTTAAATCAAAAATATATTACGACTGTAATATATTTTTGTAAATAGATTCGAATAAAATAACTTTAATTAACAATTTATAACTTTGGATATGAGTTTTAAAATGCATCTCATAGTGTGTGTGCAATTACAACTTATATAACCTACTTTTTAAATAAATCTAAATTATGTGAACATATACATAATCTATAACATTTTATTTATTTGGGCATGAATTATACTTATATATAATATGAGCATTGTACTCGTGGTTTAAAATTAGGTGGGATTTTCGGTATATAAGCGTATTGCAGACACACTACGATAGATTGGGGTTCAAACTAATGTATGAGAGTAGGAAGTAGGTGAGAAAAGATGAAACAAAGATTTGCAAAGCAGACCTTACTGTTTCACATTCCCTTAGTGACGGAACAAAAAAAATTATAAAAAAAAAGATCTTACAACAGGTGTCCACCTATGAAGCCTGCATAAAAAAAATTTACAAGATAAACCCATAACGTAGAGTATATAAATATAATGAAGAAACGAAACTGAATTATATACCCGGATTATATTAAAAAAATCTATCATCTAGCGAATATTTTCTATTATCACTTCAACAATTTCTATTTAATATTTTAATAGTTTAATATTGGTTTATCTGATCTCCTTTCTCATTTATCCTGTGACATGTCCATTCCTGTTTTTTTTTTTTAAAAAAAAAACTACTATAATCCTGGGTCTGGTGGGTAATAACTGCTTTTATAATTTGATGACTGCAGTCTCGGATTATCAGGCCTCTTTACCTCATCTGGCAATTCATTAGCCCAGCGACTCAAATCCAGAGTGGTTAAGAATTTGGCCATTTCCTTTACTTCATCCGGTTGATATATTTTTGCTATATCAGGTGGGATATTTTCCTTGTTTTTTTTAAATGCTTCGATATTGGTGGTAAGCTTGGTTAGCTGGGTTTGAGGCCCTAGGTCTCACATATCATTTGCTGGGAATATCCTGTCTAAATATAGTTTGGGACATTTTTTTACTTCATGAAATATTTTAATATTGATAAGCTTGGTTAGCTGGGTTGGATGTCCTAAGTCTCGGATATCATTTGCTGGAAGTACTCTTTCCAAATAAAGTTTGGGACATTTTTTAACTTCATGAAACATTTTAATATTGAGCTTGGTTAGCTGGGTTTGATCTCCTAAGTCTCGGATATCATTTAATGAAAGTACTCTTTCCAAAGACAGTTTGGGACATTCTTTAACTTCATGAAATATTTTAGTATTGAGCTTGGTTGGCTGAGTTCGAGGTCCCAAGTCTGGTGTATCAGTCTTCTTTGCGGAATCATTTGTCTCACCTTTCTGGTTCCGGAGTTTATCTGCCATATCTTGCCATCCAGGGAGGAGTCTGTACAGCGCTCTAAGTTCCTCACCTCTCCTTCGGCTTTCTTCTTCCCATCTTTTCGCTCTTTCTTCACCTTGCTTAAACAATTCTATAATAGTCCGGAAATGGATCTCATTAGTATCCATATTTTCCATGGCCTTGGATGTTATAGTGATCGATGATGATGATGATTTTATTTTATTTTACTGCTAACTATATTATCCTGAACAAAAAAAAAATTTTTTTTAACGAATTGGTGTACTTTTAAAACACAATGTATAGCACTGATAAAGAAAACTTTTAAACTGTTTTACATTGAACTTACTAAAACTAATACAGTTAAAAATATATACTATTATTATATTTTCCTTGTTTGACTCTCTGCGATTACTATTACGTTTGATTTCAAATTTTATTAATGGCTAATAGGCTATCTCCCTCTCGGTTCTGTTGGCCTAATTGCTGCTTTTACATTTATCACTAAAACCCCAACCACTGCCCTTTTACTACTGCTAAAATGTCTTGTTTAAATCTGCTGCTAACATATATATTTTAGTGCCCATATATATATAGAAGATTTCTTAAATTCTACCTGTCAAATTGTTTTGCTAAAATATATTTTTAAACTCAAACAACTTTATTTATATGTATAAACATTCACTAGATCCAGGTATAATTATTTCGTTCCCTCTTATTTAAGTTTAGCATACATATATATTTATTGACATTATAATGATAGATCCGATTCACGTCTCATTATTTGGTCTAAGAAAAATTTATACACATTGAAAAAACAAATTACGTACAAAAGAATTGAGCCTGGTGACAAAATTTATTTTAGAATTAACTCCATTTAGTGAAATTACCCTTGGGCGCCATGTCACCAGTTAAAAATATCCATAGACTGTTAGCTTCCCAAAATTAATTTTAATAACTATTCCATTTAACTACGGGCACTCGTTAAAACATTCGCATTTTTATTGATTACAAAATTTTTGATTTTTACATTTCTGAATTTCATACAATAGCCTATTATATATCTAGGTCATTACTGTACAAAATTATTATTATGCTATCTTGTGCACTGCGCCGATAAAACTTTATTTTCATAGTTAAATACAAGACTTGAAATATACATAGATTGTCACAATATTCACTTGGGACAATATTTCAATAATTTATGCTATGCGTACATAGCGTGATTTAAGTGAAACAATAAATACAGATAAATACAGATGGCTCGTATCACACTATAGCAAGTTTTGGACAAGTTTAGATTATATAGAATACTAATTGAATGTCCAAGTCAAACAAAATATATGAAATATATACGCAAATAAACAATATAGAGCTTGAAAAATTATATATATCAAAACATAAGAGATTTGAGTGATTAAATATGAAACAAAATGCTAAAATTAAGCTACAAGGATGTGGGTGTTTAACTAATTAAGATCTACAGGGTTGTGGGTGTTTAAATAGTCGAGGCCCCATATTTGGGCTAGCCATGGACCCGGAAAAAAAATACTATGTCACAGTCAGAATCGTCTATCTCGCTAACACACTTCAGAATTCAAACCCCAAGCATGAAACTGAACATTCTAGGAGGGGTTGCCTTCTAGATATACTAAGTTCGAATCTAAAGTTCAAATTTCACAGCGCCACCTACGTGATAATGCATCTGATGCTACTACTAGTATAACCTTTTACCGGTGCCTGGTCATCAGGGAGAAACAAAAGACTATACTAAAATAAGTTTGGGTGGCTAATTAACATCTATGGATGTACAAAAGAAATGTATAAAATATATATATATATATAGACTGAGACAGTGATAGGAATCAATAAAATAGAATCAAAATTAGTTTTAAATGATTTCAAAATTTATTTATATAGACATATATATATATATATATATATGATGCCACTGTCTGCTTATATGAGACTGGGACGCGTATTAAATAATTGTTGGCATCACACTCTAATAAATTACAAAAGGTTTTAAAGCAAAATTATAAAGTCTATCCCTCAGGCTAATAGCATTACAATAATGTGCATACAGAGATTAGAACATGTGCGAGGTGCTTTTTAGTAATTATAACAGTTTAATAAAATATTTTATATTACGGGTTATATAATGTTTATTGACCTCGAGAATGGCATGGACAAAAGCTTACTAAGCAATAAAGTGGGGATGTGATCAAGGCATTTATTTGATAATAATAATTAAATTAGATGGGAGGTCAGTATTCTAATAATGAATTTATTAAAGTTGGAGGGTGTGACATGTTTAAGTCACGGATGCTTTGTAAAATAAATATAAAATAAAACAATAGTGAAATATTTGGAATGACTACGGAGGGCAACTCGCCACTAACCCATAGGAAAGTGTTGTCATGAACAGCCAAACTTAGCGACTGGGTGATGATTGCGTTTAATTCCCAGGTGTGTCATTTGTGGACACACTCTGCCTGGAAACTGCAAGAAGCGAAGAGAACGGACTTGGCCATGTAAAGAATCCTTGGAAAAAGTACAACAAAGCAGTCTCAACAACCAATTCATTTACCAGCAATACTAAACTAATGTATATAAAACATACTAAATGGGTTTTACTTGGATTAAGAGAAATGCCCAATCAAATTCCCAGAAATTAATTTAAAAGGGTCCGCACATTCTCGATGTCGATGATGAACTTGGTAATTAAAGTAGAACACAGTATTTAAAATAGGAAAATGCATGCTTGCGGGTTGGAAAAGAAAACATAGGTTTATTTACGCAATCATGCATTTGGGGACACATTTAAATCATTGACCTCGCACATACTCTCATGTTATGTTAAAGTCAATAAAATGTAGATTTTAAACTATGTGATTATTATATATTAAAGAAGATTAGAATCACCCTCGAACGAGTGATTTGTGAGATAATAAAATTGGAATTATTATAAATTTAAAATATGCCTTAATAGCGGCATCTTACTTTCAACAAAAGGAATAATTCACTCGGTCAAAGACAATTCTGACACATTATCATAATAAAATAACAGAAAGCTTTATAAATAGAAAATATTAACCCAAGGATAGAGCAAAACTGTTGATTATATTTGAACACTTTAAAGAAGTACATAATAAAGTTATGTAAAATAAAAGAAAAACAATTTAGAATAGCTATAGCATGTTAGTTAGGAATCACAAGAGCTCTTGGGTTAATTTAGGTTACATCTGGAGATGCATTTGCAGGTATATGTTCGGCAGGTTATATAATTCAGCAGCAAAATCTGGAATGTTCATATTTTTGCAGCAGCAGCAGTTCTGGGGTTCCTTGTGTGATAGCTTCCGATGGTCTACAGCAGCATATGGCCATTCCGGAGAGAAATAGCCTTCTTGCGCTCTACTCCGTCATGTCAAGATTAGCAAATTACTACAATAATTTTGGTTAGAAACCTCAGAATAATTTTGGTTAGAAACATTAGACTAATTTCAGTTAGAAACCTCAGAATTTGAGAACAAAAGAAAACCCTCCTTTTTATAGTAGAATTTAACAATAGAACTGCCCTGGAGCATTACAAAATATATTGGACTTATCAGCTGCATTAAATCTATCCGAATGTCTAAAGGAATTCAACAAAATTTTAATTAATTTCTTTTGTTAATTTCCTTGTCGACATTCAAATTACAAACTAGATTTAATTAAAAATTACTTTTACTAATTAAAGAAAACCTTAAGTGGACATCTGCTGTTTTTAGATAATAATTACAACATGAAATAATTAAACTATTGTCCCTCATTTATTTTAACAGAAATATTTGGAATGACTTTTATTAAATTAAAGAAAATGATTTTACTTTTTCAATTGCAATATTTGAATCTATCTATTAGATGAATATGAACTTTATTTTAAATCAAAAATATATTACGACTGTAATATATTTTTGTAAATAGATTCGAATAAAATAACTTTAATTAACAATTTATAATTTTGGATATGAGTTTTAAAATGCATATCATAGTATGTGCGCAATTACAACTTATATAACCTACTTTTTAAATAAATCTAAATTATGTGAACATATACATAATCTATAATATTTTATTTATTTGGGCATGAATTATACTTATATATAATACGAGCATTGTACTCATGGTTTAAAATTAGGTGGGATTTTCGATATATAAGCGTATTGCAGACACACTACGATAGATTGGCGGTTCAAACTAAGGTATGAGAGTAGGAAGTAGGTGAGAAAAGGTGAAACGAAGATCTGCAAAGCAGACCTTACTGTTTTAATGATTAGTAGTTACATTATATTTTTTATAAGTAAATTAAAACATTAAGATGATTATTTTTTTTTTATTTATATAAAATAATTGTTTAAACTAATTATTTTTACTAACTAGGATATAAACATGGAAACAATCTTAGGTCAACATCGCATCCTAGCCACTAAACACAAAGGAAATGAATTTTAGAATTCAATTATGCAGTTATGAATTATAATACTTTCAACAATTGTAAAATTCATGAAATTAAATAGTATATTCAATACTTGCTATCGGAAGTTGATGCTACTATAAAAACTGGATCAAATAATTTGAAAAATTAATTCTATCTTTTGCCAATGTACTAAATACTGTGCTTAATCATTTTGCTGTGTTTGAAATCAAAACATACTAAAAGATGGATCAATAGGTTGAATGAACTTTCTTATTGATAGAAAATTTTCATTTTAAAGAACGTTAATGTCACTCAATAAAAAGGGTAAATAAATTACTATTAATTATTATTAATCATAATTTCAGAATGAAATTATATTTATTTTTTGTTTATTAATTAAAGAAATTTATAAGTTCATTCTAAACCAGTATTTTACGAAGACAAATTTAGTCAAAAAACATTTGTATATTAAATTAAATATTTTAAGAAGATAAAAAAAGTAAGAAGAACGCATCGTACATAAACACTTCTCATAGAATGAAATGCTATTGTTTTAGCTAAAACTAATGTAATTGCATTTTCCTATTAAATGCCTAAACTATATGTGTATTGCATCTATATGATTTTAAATAAAATTTCAATTAGCAGCAAAATGACCTGGAGAAGATGTCAACTTCACCAATAGATGATATCCTAAATAACATAATATTCTGGTTGCCTCTTCGATGAATGATGATTTCAGAACATAGAACTTGTATCATTAAGGAACATTATGAGTCTCATTATAAAAAGGAATAGGACAATACCATCAAACTTTATATATCTTATAATATTTGTGTGCTATATGCTTTTGATATTTAAAATTTATTTTCTTTGCTTCTAAAACCTGTTTACGTTGGAATACTCCATTCAAAAAAATTATTACATGAAGAGGAATGGAAATACCATTGATGTAAACTCTTCTTTTATTTAATAAAATTTAGGCCTACTCATTTTTTAAAAGAGATATTGAGTGAGGTAAATTTAAAACAAATTCAATATGAAGGCAAGATTTTATTATCTTTCATATTGAACTTATTCATGACAGAACAGAGGTTTGTTTATTACTAACTCAAATAACTTGATAATATTTGTTTATTATTGTTGTGTGTATGATTAACATCCTTGAATGAAATGTTTTTATTTCATAATCATGACCATACAAAGAAAGAGTATTTATAAATTGGAATTCTCTAGCAAGGATTGCATAATCTAAGCCATCATTGACATACATACATATTGTTAAAATGAAAATTAATTAGTTAGTATAATTATAATCTTTACAATTATAAAATTGTATTTACTATTTTATAAATTATCAAAATTGGAAAGGAATAAAAATCCTTATGCTGCTCTTCCACAAAATAATAATCAGAAAATAATAATTCTTTACAACAGTTATATAATCAAATAATAATTTTATACATAAAAAGCTTTTTTCAGCACCTGCTTTGATTCCCTTTTCAAATGTTACTAATCTATTTAATTAATATGAACAAATCACCTGACATAAAACCATTCGGTGTCCAATAATGGATTTAAAGCAAATGTAATATTGTTTAATATATTACTGTGATATAATCAATTGTTTTGTAATTATTGAATTTATATATGAGGCTTTTGATTTGTTTTAATTATTTGTTTTATTGGTTGTTTTAATTCCATTATTGGACACTGGATGGTTTTATGTCAGGTGATTCATTAACATTAAATAGATTAGTAACATTTGAAAAGGGCACCAAAACAGGTGCTGAAAAAAGCTTTTCATATATAAAATTATTATTTGATTATATAGCTGTTGTAAAGAATTATTATTATTTTCTAATTATTATTTTATAAATTATTAAAATGTGTTTGTGTTATGATATATATCTACTATGGGCATATGGGATGGTATTATTTAATTTGATGTTATAAATAGTAGAAATGTATGCAAACATGTACAATATTTTTTTGTTATTTGAAATCCAGTTAAATTATTACTTGTTAATATACATGTTAAATTTTATTCTAATCTCAAGAAGTTCTCTGATTTATTAGAATTATTTATTTATTTTTCAAATTAAAGTAATATTAAATATGCACAGCCATACCTGCATGCCACATTAACTTAAAATCCTCATATCTGATTGAAATTATTTTTAAAATTCCATAGAACTTATAATAATTAATATTATGATGGCAGTACATTTATGGTAACCCCTGAAAAGAGTCAATTGTGAAATCTACCCTGAGTTTGAATTCTTAGCATAACGGAATAATCAACAAAAGGTGAAGATTAGATAAATTAATCTGGGTTGTGTTTGTATTAGATAGGTTAATACTAAATTATCTTGTTTGATAGATTCAATTTTAGATTAAGATTAGATTGGATTATCCATAGCATCCTATATGAAGACCCTAAATCTGATTATAGTTAGATTTGTTCACTAACATTCCTTAAGAAAATTTAGACCATTACAATATATATTGTAATATCCACCTGGGAGAATAAATATAATTCTACTATATTATACATTCTACTAGCTCCCTCAACAAAGTATAAGAATGATGATTGATATGTGACTCTCTAATTTGAAATGTACAATAAAATAAATAAGATATAAGATAGACTTCAGCAATGTTCACAACAGATAGGTTTAACATTGAGAAACATATAAAATATACTCCACAATGGCATTGAAATTGTAGAAATTCTCCAGCTATTATTCTAATATAGTCATTAGGATAATTCCAAAGCAATGACTAACATAATATATCATTTTAAATAATTACTTAGCTATTCTTTTATAATTTAAGAAGTTATAGAATAACAATATTAAAATACAGACAAAATTAAATTAAAATAATTAATGCTATCCTATGTCTAGCTCAGGGTTGATTATTATTTTTTTCTAAAATATAATAATAACCCTGAATGCATTTAAAATCACTCACTAATAAGTTTTTAGAAAAGTATGTATTTTATACTTACAAAATCTAAATGAACTGATAAACTGATGCGTTCAATTCATATTTTAAGAATAATTATTTATTTTAGCAAATTAATATTTAATATAAATATATTAAATTTATTCTGCTAATTGTTTGTCATTGATTTAAAAACAAATATTGTAAATAGGGTTAAGCAAACAAAGTTTTTTCTCCATGTGTCAAAGCATCGGCCGGGAAGCAAATCCGGGACAACTGCTTGTAAGGCAACTGTGCTGACCCATCGACCACCAACGCTTGACAACAACGTTTTTATTTTTAACTTTCTAAAAATTTGTAACACGAAAATAGAATTAATTTATTTTAAAAGTTTTTCAATTTAGAATAAAAATTCAAAGAATTGTGAAAAAACTTAAAATAGTTCCACCTTGCAAGCAAGCAGTTGGGTGCAGACGGTTGTTATGGGTTCGCCTCCTGGCCGATGCTATGACATATGGAAAAAAAAATATTCAAATAAAATATTATTGAAAGATTTAAATACACTGTGCAAAGAAAACAATGCCAACGAACGATTGATCTAATTATTATTATAATTCTGTAGTTAAATTTTTAATTTAATGCAAGTATAACTTTTGTATGTTTCCACTGTCTATATTTTTTGCCAATTTGTTTTTAAACTGTTTTTCTACAAAATACTTTTTGGTTTGCAATTTCGTTTGCATTATAAAAAAAGTAGTTCACTTTTATTTTAATATGCATAACTAATTCATTTTTATTACTATTATTTTTCACCTTACATATAAACTTTGCTAGTGATCATTATTGTTCATTATTTATTTATTTGATCCATGAACAAATGCAAACAGTATAAAATTCTGATGACTACTAATCTAGATTAGCTTTCTAGAGACCAACTTAGGCTTTAAGCATGAGTAAAATTTTTATGTATTGGCAATATTACGCAAACGTTTGCATATTATTTAAATACAGCACTTGGAGGTAGATGTCTTTCCTGTGAATGTTTTTACAGTATTTTGTGTGATAAAAAATGTTATTATACATGTAATTATTAAATATTAATGGTCAATTTTAAAGATAATAACTAAAAAAATTAGTGATTTTTTTAGTTATATTGTAATTATCGTTACTGCTAAAAACTTTTATTTAGCTAATAAACTATACATAATATTGCAAAATTTATACATTTTAATATTTATGTTTTATCTATAAATTAAGGATTTATATTTCTTTAATTAATGGTCATTGCAAATATGAAAATTTATGATATATGAAATAGAACATGATGATGTTTATTCCTAATAGTTGACAATGGTTACAAAAATAGCTCAAAGTAATTCTGAATTTTATAATTAATTTTAATATTTATTACATAATCATTTCATATTTGATATATATATATATATATATATATATCAAATATGAAATGAAATATGAAATGATATATATATATATATATATATCTATATATATGTTAAAATAGCATGTGATTATACTCAATTTAATACAGCCACTAGTTATGTATCCGAAATAATCCTAGAAAATGATAACTATTTATGGAAAAATGTAAGTCAAATAGAAGGTAACTATGTTCCACCAGAAACAAGAATAACAATACAATGTAACTTTTCAGATGACACATTTGTCTATTTCTGTGAGAATGTAAATTGGACCACATACTTTAATTATATTGATTGCCCACTTCCTCCAACCAGTAGGTATTTTTTATTATTATTATTATTATTATTATTATCATCATCATCATCATCATCATCATTATTATTATTATTATTATTATTATTATTATTATTATTATTATTATTATTATTATTATATAATTTAATAATTGAAATGTCTCATCATTGTAGGAAATCTTCAGTGATCAAAGATAAACTTATTAATACTAATGATATTGGTACTCAATGCATGTTATCATTTTCTGACTATCCTGATCAAATTTTTAGTTCTATTCCTGGAGATTATTCCTCTGCTATTGAAGGTGGTAACATTGTATGTTCATTTTCATCTAATTGCTTTGAAGATCTTGGTAAAAATGTTAATACTAATGATATTGGCACTCAATGCATTTTGTCATCTTCTAAATATACTGATCAAATTTTTAGTTCTTCCATTGCTAGGAATCATTCTTCTGCTATTGAAGATGGTAGCATTGTGTGTTCATCTTCAGCCTATTGCTCTGAAGATCTTGGTGAAAAGATCAAATTGAATGATTGTGTTCCTGAAGTTAATTTATTTAGTGATGAAATTAATTATAATAATAATAATAATGTATTTAGGAATTTGCCTCATTCCAAATTTAAAAGTAGATGTTTTTATAACTCATCTTGGCTTGAGGTAAATTCCATTAATGATTGCTTTTCTGATTCTGTTTTTTTTTTCTCATGGTAAATTTAAATCACCAAATTTTTTTTTATTGGGAAAAGAGATAACGGAGGTTTTCCTGTTACTTTACCTTCTTTAAAGTCTGTGAAATCTAAAATACTAAATTATCCAGCTGTAGTTCCTAAAGTCATTCCAGCTCATAATTTAAAGCGTTCTTCTTTTATGGACAAAAGAAATAATGGAGATATCCCTATTAATTTATCTTCTCTAAAGTCTAAAATTCTTAATTATCCAGATACTGCTCCCAAATTTATTCCAGCTTATAGATCACATTCACTTAACTTTCATTCAAATAGTAACTATCGGATAAATCATTCTGGATACTCCTCTTTATCTTCTAGTAAAAATGACTTTTTAAGAACTAAAAAAATTAATATATCTGATGGATTTAATAAATCTAATTTTGCTAATGTTTACTCTAAGTCTGTTAGACATAAAATTCTTAATTATCCAGATAATGCTCCCAAATTCATTCCAGCTTATAGGTCACATTCACTTGACTTTCATTCAAATAGTAACTATTGGATAAATCATTCTGGATACTCCTCTTTATCTTCTAGTAACAATGATTTTTCAAGGACTAAAAAAACTAATATATCTGATGGATTTAATAAATCTAATTTTGCTGATGTTTATTCTAATACTAATATAACTTATAATAGATATTTTCTTTCTAATATGCCAGTAAATCTCAGTTCAAAAGATATTACAGTATTTCTTGAAAATAATTTACAAACTAGTATTGTTTGTCATAAAGTTAATATGAATAATTCTAAGTCTTCTTGCTTTTATATTTCTGTTTCTGCACATAAACATAATGAAATAATATCCCCTAATTTATGGTCTTGTGGTGCTTCCATTTCTTTTTTTTATGGATCTCTGGCCAGTTCTCTAAAGTTTTAAGAGAATTTATTTTGTTTTACTATCTATTTTATTTTTATTTTTTTCTTTATCTCTTTCTTTTTCTCTTTTTGTTTTTATTTGTGTTGTTTCCATTATCTTTGTGGGTAACATGGTAGGCCTTTCTTGTTTTTACATGAATGTCAGCAGTATGAGGACTAAATGTGTTCAAATTAAGCAATATTTTGAAACAGAACATTTTGATCTTATTTTGCTTACAGAAACTTGGTTAAATCAACAATTTCCTGATTGTTCTTTTCTTGATGATAGATTCAGTATTTTGTGAACTGACAGATCTATGGACAATATTTCTCGAGGTGGTGGTACTCTGATTGCTCTTCATAAAGATGTTTTTTTATAAAGAACTTTATTTTTCTTCTTCTTTTTGTGAATCTACATGGTGTGAAATTACTTTAAATCACAATTTTAAATTTATTTTAGGTATATGTTTACCTCAAACCCACTTTGTCGTTGTTGGAGTTTGATTATTTTTTGATATCTCTTGAAGATATTCTGATTGGCTATGATAATGTTATTATTACTGGGGATTTAAATGTTCTGGATTTATATCAGGGTAGAATTGCTACAAACTTTTCTTTTTTGTTTTCTAAAGTTTCTAGAATGTTACAGTTCTGAAAATTTTTAGGACTTAAGCAATATAACCCATTTGTTAATTCCTCTCATCGTACTTTGGATTATATTTTATGCAATTCAATAGTAGTTAGTAATTTTCAAGTTGTCTCTGTTAATTTTCCTATTGATGCTCATCATCCACCTTTTGAGTTTTATATTAACGTTTGTCACTCAAAGATTAATTTTTCTAATATTTCAAGAAAGGATTATGGGAAAGGTAATTATGTTGATTTTTGTAGTAACTTTTCTAGGGTTAATTGGAATTTTTTGTATTCTTTTAATGATGTAAATCATTGCTTGGATGGGTTTTTAAAGATTCTTAATAGTTTTATTGATTTATATATTCTCAACAAGCGGCCTTTTTATAAGAGTTTTCCTCCTTGGTTTTCATGCGATCTTGTTAAAATTATTAAAAGGAAGTCTTACCATCGTAGACTTCATTTTAAAACACAGAATATCTTTTTTTATAATAATTTTATTAATTTCAGAAGATTGGTGAAGCATGTTTATAAAAGAGATTTGCAGAATTATATTAGAAAAATTGAGGTTAATATTTCTTCTAACCCTAAAGAATTTTGGGATTTCATTAATAAGTCTGGTTTGGGTAAGAAAAGGGTTCAAGCTACTCATGGTTTCACTTTAAGTGCAAATGACTTTTCAAAACATTTTGCTGATGTACATTCATCACATGATACAATATCTTCAGATATTGCATTATTTTGTAATTCTTCAACTGTTCATTGTATGATTGACCATATTTCTAAGGATGATGTTGTTATGGTTATTAAGCGACTTAAAATTCATTCTAGTTTGGGAAATGATAATATTCCTTCATTTATTTACAAAGGGCTAGCTAAATCTATTGCAGTACCTCTTGCATTTATTTTTAATTTATCACTGAACTCTTGTGTTTTTCCTAATGTGCTTAAGTGTGCCAAAATGGTCCCAATTTTTAAGAATGGATCACGTGATTGTGTTAATAACTATAGACCTATTTCTGTTTTACATACTATGGCTAGAATTTTTGAGAGGTGTGTTTATAATAAAATTATTTTAGATGTTTGTAAACTCATTTTTTCTTCACAGCATGGGTTTTATACCTAATAGATCTGTAGAAACTAATTTGTTAACAATTTATGATCATATAGCTCATGCAATTGAGGACCAGCAGAGACTTGATGTTGTTTATTTTGATTTATCAAAAGCTTTTGATAAAGTAGACCACAATAATCTTCTTCACAAATTATATCAAATGGGTTTTTCTACTAAGCTTGTTTATTGGTTTCAATCCTTTCTTCATGGTCGTACTGCATATATTAAATTTAATAATACTATTTCATCTAATTTTAAATGTAATTTGGGAGTTCCTCAGGGTAGTATTTTAGCACCTATGCTTTTTAACATTTATATGAATGACCTTAAGGATTGCTTAAAATCTTCTTATCTTTTGTGCTATGCAGATGACTGTAAAATCTTTAGAAGAATCACATCTATGTTTGATTGCACTCTTCTTCAAAAGGATATAGATAATTTTAGTGCTTGGTGTGATCTAAATAATATGATTGTTAATTTCAGTAAATGTTCCTTAGTCTCATATTCTAAAAAATCTGAAGTTATGCATTTTTCTTATTTTATTAATTCTCACAAAATTATTTCTGTTGAATCCCAAAAAGATTTGGGAGTTATATTTTCTAGTAATGGATCCTTTCTTCCTCATTTGGAAATGATTATTGGTAAGGCTTTAAAAATTATAGGTACTATTCTAAGGTTTGGTTATCATTTCAGTGGTGATACAAAATTTAAATTATTTTTATCATTGGTTCTTCCCATCATTGAATATTGTTCAGTCATTTGGAATCCTAGCTCTAAACAGGGATGTAATTTATTACAATCAGTGTCTAATAAGTTTTCTAGATATGTTTCTTTGGGAAATAAAACTGTTGTTCATCTTGCTTCTAGAAGACAATGTAGAGATCTTAAATATCTTTATAAACTTGTTAATAAAATAGTTCTTTTATCTAACACAATTTCTACTGTTATAATTAGATCTCATGTGCATGATACTCGGTCTGCTTCTGTTTATTACATTAAAACTTGTCATTCCAATGTTCTTAGATTTTCTCCTTTATTTATGCTACCATCTTTATATAATCAGATTTGTAATAATATTAATTACTTCAGTTTAGATTATAATCAATTTTGTAATGTTATTAAATTTAAATGTCAGATTTGATTGGTTTAACTTGATTTTATTTATTTATATATATATGTTAAATTGTTTTTTTTATTATTATTATTTTGTTATGTGCTTTATATTTATCCCTTTTATTTATTTGTTATTATTAATGTTTTAATAATAATTGTTTATATGCTGATGCTTAATTTTACTTTAGTTTTTTAAATGTGTTAATTATCTTTTATTGAAATATGGCACATAATTATATTAATAATTTGTCATTTAAACTCATTTATGTATTTATATATTTGTTATGGTGCAATACTGTAATTGGCTTTATGCTGTACTTTTGTACGGTAAATAAATGAATTGAATTGAAGAAATATTATTATTATTATTATTATTAGTAGCAGCAGCAGTAGTAGTAGTAGTAGTAGTAGTAGTAGTAGTAGTAGTAGTAGTAGTAGTAGTAGTAGTAGTAGTAGTACTATTACTACTACTATTATTATTATTGATATTCACATGATCACTATCTCATACTAGCACAATAATTGTTATTAAACAATCCAAAACAAAGCAAAACTCTCCATATAGTAGTGCCATCTTGTGCAGTGCTCTCAGATCCAAGACTCCTCACTGATGAAGGCCACAAGCCAGAAACTAGTCTGGGGATATTGGATGAGTAGGCACTAGATAGGGATTTTATGCACAAGCCTTCTGGTATCCATTGATTGCTCTTGTTAGCACAAGATGGCACTACTATATGGAGAGTTTTGCTTTGTTTTGGATTGTTTAATAACAATTATTGTGCTAGTATGAGATAGTGATCATGTGATGTTTAGTGGTTTAACACCAATCCTGCCTAATAGGATAGTGGTGGCTATGGTTGTTAAAGAGCCAAAGACACCAAAATGTATGGGTACTGAATTGAGTTCAGACCCATATGACTATATAAGCTATTGAACTTAGATTGAAAATATTAATAGTGTTTTCAATTTCATTCTCATAGTTTTGTAGTTAAATTGAGTTAAAAGGTGGGTGCTGGAGGGTTGCATTAGATCCTAAGATCTAGGTGCAGTGCTCTCAGATCCAAGGCTCCTCACTGATGAAGGCCACAAGCCAGAAACTAGTCTGGGGATATTGGATGAGTAGGCACTAGATAGGGATTTTATGCACAAGCCTTCTGGCATCCATTGATTGCTCTTGTTAGCACAAGATGGCACTACTATATGGAGAGTTTTGCTTTGTTTTAAATTATTGATATTATTACTGTTATGGTAGTGGTAACAATGGTAGTATTAGTAGTAATCATAGTCATAGTCATAATTGTAGTATTAGTAGTAATCACAGTGACAGTTGCATCTGCAACAGTAACAATAGTAGTAGTAGTTGTAGTACTACTACTATTATGGTACTAGTACTAGTAGTTGTAATCACAGTAGTGTGTTGTAGTAGTAGTAGTTGTAGTAGTAGCAGTAATAGGACTAATAGTAGTACTCAAACTAGTACTACTATTAAGACTAATATTACTAGTAATAGTAATAGTAGAAGTAGTAGTAATAGCAGTAGCAATAAAAATGGTCATAGTAGTTGTAGTAGTAGTATAAGTAGTACTAATAGTAACAATAATGGTAGCAGTACTAGTACTGGTAGTAGTACTAGTACTAATACTCCTAATACTACTAATAGTATGAGTACTACAACTACTGATACTAGTACTAGTAGAACTATTAATACCAATAATAGTACTAGTACTAATAACAGTAGTATAGCAGTAGCACTACCAGTACTAGAATTAGTAGTAGTAGTCATCATTGTCATTGTAGTTATAGTTGTAATAATGATAGTAGTAGTAGTAGTCATAGTAGTAGTAGGCACTGTTCACAGCAGTAAAAGTAGCAATATCAGTAGTAACAATAGAAATTGTAATAGTACTAATACTAGTACTAGTATTAATAGTAATAGTACTATTACTATTATGAGTAATAGTAGTAGTACTAGTACTACTACTAGTATTAGTAGTGGTAGCAGTAGTAGCAGCAGTCACTAGATGTAGCTTTTCTTAGATAGTCATAGCAGTAGTAATAGAGTAGTTGTAGTAATAGTATTAGTAGTAATATTATTACTATTACTAATATGAGTAATACTAGTAGTAGTACTAATATTATTACTAGTATGAGTAATACCAGTAGTAGTACTAGTGCTGTTATTAGTATTGATAGTAGTACTACTAGTAGAACTAGTGGCAGTAGCAGAAGCAGCAGCATTCACTAGATGGAGCTTCTCTGAGATAATCAACACTCAGATCAGATCCTCTTTGAAGTAGTATTTATAACAGTTTAACTGAGAGTTTGATAATAAAAACTATATCAGCGAGAAGAGAACGTTTTTCTGCTCTTTCTGAGATAATTTAGTTTAAAAATTCCTAAATTGGAATTTTTTTTTTTTAATTTGTGAAAAAGTTATATTCTAAATTGCAAATTAATTAATACCAGATACAATTTAAATCTAGGAAATGCTACTTTTAATTTTGATACTGATAAGAGGATAATGGAAGGAATTTTCAAAAATAATTCTAAATCTTCATCAAATTGTGAAATGATACGTGATTCCTGTGCTATTGAAAAAGAAACAATAAAAGAAAGTTCAAAAATTAAATAGCTCCAGGTTTAATGCAATTTTATCTATAAAATAACTGAATTTTCGTCAAGCGTTGGTAGTCGAGAGGTCTGCACAGCCGCCTTACAAGCAGTTTTCCCGAGTTGGCGGGTTCGCTTTCCGGCCGAAGCTATGACACATGAAAAAAAAACCTGAATTTAAAGTTAAAAATACTTATGCAAATGTTCTTAAAATCAATACAGATAAAAAACAAATTTAATTCAAATAAATGATAAAAACATAGCTGACTTTTTTTTTAATTCTGATTTTATTGAAAATAATGAAACAAATTTACCATCTACAATATTTGTTAATAAAACATTAAATGCTAAATAATATCAGGAAAGTACAAACAAGGTCAAACAAACTATGCCTACAATAACTTTAAAATCTTTTCAAAAATTCATGAATGAAAAGACGCTCTTTATAAATGTGACAGACTTATAAATATTACAGTCATAAAATTTTCCACAGTTTTATGAATTTCTTACAGAAAAGAAAATGTGGAGAATGCTTTACAAGGTACTAGACCAACATAATAATATATATGTAGGACTGAAGCATAATAACATAACTCAACAACTAATATTTCAATAGCGTATTCAGTTTATCAAGAATAAAATTGTTTGCTGTATAGATATAAACAGACAGACAAAACTAACAGGCCAAATTAGAAACTGTATGTTAACTTTACAAATTAGGATTTATAAAACATACTTGAGAGATATGGCAAAATTTTTAATTGTTGATATCTGCTTGAAAAAATAGCAAAAGTGCCAATGCTAATTAACACAATGCTGTTCAGCATCACATCAAATAAAAATGTCCAACCAATCAACATACAAACTTTATATTCTTTTGATAGCTCCCCTTTGATGATTGCATTTAAAGGAGTACCTTTTACCATCTCATTTTGCAAATTCATTGAGTACCTTATCGAGGATTTCTCAGATATTTCAAATGTTGTAGTCCTAAAATTTCAAAATCCCATCAATGTGCCAAAGAAAAAATGTTAATACAAAAAAACACAAACATTATAAATGTATCTAGTGAAGAAATGAATAAGCCAGTGAGTCAAATGCCACTAATCACTAACATGATTTTCCACAAGGACTCACCGAAATTGACTCCACAACATTGATATTTACATTTAATGAGTCTCCACAAGAACAAAGCAACCCAGAAAAAATATCTCTGGATGAAGTAGTAAACAATGATATCAATTCATCAGGACAATCAAAAAAATGCAACTCTTATGACATATACAGCACTGACCTTTCATCAGAGGCTGACAACAATTTTAAATTAGTTGTAAATAAAAAAAATTTCAGGAAAAGGAAAAATAAAAATAAATAACAATTCAATAAAAAAAGACTTTAATCCAATGAATAAACAAAAAACCGTCTTAAAGTTAAAAAGAAAACTTCCTCAATAATTCCCATGCCACTCACGATATATATATATATATATATATATCGTGATGGCATATATATATATATATATATATATATATTGTGACCTCTACTCTCTTCACCTACCACTTTATGCCCAAATAAATGCTCCAGTGCCAATTCTATATAAGATGGAATAAATTGATAATTTATTACATCTCTGCCTATTGATGAGATTCTTATGTTGCTATTACTCTATGGATTAGCTCAGTTGGGGGGTTATAGGGTATGGTGGTTATCTAGGATGCAGATGGGAATGATAGAAGCATTTAAAAATAACAGTTATATAATGTTGATTCAATTATATTATAAGCATCTATTAAGTAATAAGGCCTATTGTGAAATTATAATCATTACACTCAATAAAGTATAGACAATGATAAGGATCGGGTATGTTTTTATCTCATACCATTATCTATTCCAAGCAAGATAAAATCATATTTTTGGCATCACAATGTTTGGATTTTATTAAAGCTGTATTATTTAAATAAATGACCTATGCTAGCAAATTAATAAATATTATAATTATATTAAGTTGAACGTATGTGTGTGTGGAAATGGTCAATCGAACGTATATAATAAAGCAGTTCAGAGGAGATCTTATTTCAACAAAACATTTATTACAAGAAAACATTATTACAACATGTCAATGATGAATTTAACATTACCTTTACATTAAACACAGACTTGATTAAATAACATTAAATTATATAATTTTGTACACTTGATACTTGAAGACACTTCCTTCTATTTATTGTCTTAATTACATTTATCTCTCTATTTGCTCATTTATCGATAATAAACAATAAAAGAAATTATACATTTATTCCAATGTTAATACATCTATTCTAACTTGTGCTCTTAATAATCTAAGACAAACAGTACCAAAGAGTCAACTGATGTTATAAAACTATTTCTGGATATCTGTAGGTTAATATTTGCTAAATAGGCCCAAGTGACAGTTTTATTACCTTTTGCATTAGAGAAAGCAAAAAAAGATTTCATATGCCTACAAATCTGTACCTATAATAAGACATTTAATAATAACTTTATTAAATTAGCTTTAAATAAAATAAAATTATATAATATACCATTATGCTCATATCGGAGGATGAATTAATAATGATAATAATGAAACAATGACAATATGTGCGATGGCCTAACAAGTTATTCAGAACTCACAACTTCAGTGATGGTTTCTTTCTATATCCCTAATTTAATCATATTTCCAATTGTGTGCGCGTTTGTAAAATCACAAAACAAAGCATTTATTAATTATATCTCTATCAGAATACGGATGGTGCAATAAGCCAATCATTAAATTAATAATCTTATTTCAAGCATATTATAGAAATCCATAAATATTTATCTGATATAACTAACATATATTACCTGACGATAATTACGCCCCGGAATAAAGAAGGAGAGAGAAGTAACAATAAATTAATTCACATATATGCTTGAGGGTTAACCAAAACTCCAAATTCAAACCTAATTCTTCAATAAATATCTACCAACCTTTAGGACACAAATGTTGCGGAACTCAGCCAACTTATCATCAATAAATGGGGTATGTGCCACGTCATTTAAGAAATACAACCATCTCATCATATGCTATCAGACAAAAAATATACACTACCACCCACGGTTTAACAAGTAAGTAATCAAGGAGAGTACTACTCAATCCACATAGCAAAAATCATCCCTTCTATCACTTCTTCATCCAAATGTACTCAACACATTTCATATATAAACAAATCTATAAGCGGACAAATTCTTAATTCTCCATCTTCCTTTAACATACGGCACCAAACCGAAACCGACAGAAAAACAAAATACAAATTTAGTAAAATAGTTCACAACAGTGCACACACACGCTAACATACGATCATATATAAAATGATTTCTAAATCATATGAAACAATAAAATGTCATATTAACAATAATTAAATTTAAACTAATCTATTACTTGTGAGAATCATGAATATTGAATTTCAACTTAAAGTCACTATTGTCAAGTAAGTTAAACTATTCTGCATATTGGCACAAATATCTCCATGTGTCTATCTATGATTATTAACTAATGCATAATATTAAAGTATTTAATTTGAACTAATAATATGAGCATGGTGGTATCCATTTTTCTTTTAACATAATACCAAAAAAAATTACCGATTTGGTATAATTTATACCAAGATCTCCAAGATGTTCTTGTGGAGATTAGGCATATAAATAAATAACGATAATAATAAATTACATTAAGCATAAAGAGAATCTACCTGTTTATTATAAGCAGTGGAAATAAATACATGTCAGCATTTAATCATTAAAATAAAAGTTCTTTTTTTTAGTTCAGACTTGAAATTTTGAACGGAAATATACATGTAGCTCACGATGATAACGACGAATTGACAACATTAAAGACATACAAACATTGTTCCTGCAGGCTAAAGTAAAATTTGATAAAAGCTGCAATAATTTTCAATGTTCTTAGAATTTTCTAATAGATATCATATACAGCCTTTGTGTATATTGGAATCACTTTATTGGTCATACAAAACGAAGTATACGACTCGGTAAGATTATCCAAATAACATTTATGACTTTCTTTCATTTTTGGTTGCTAGCATTCAGTAGAAGTTTCACAACATTTAAATCCAAGGTCATTTGGTTTATCCATGCTTCTATACACCACTTATAGTTAATCCTTAAACATTATTGAGTCACGCATTCTATCACTCATTTTTATAGGTGCGAATGGTAAGGTTATTTGGTATTAGGTATATGTATAGGGACTATCCTATTAATGTATAGGGTTAGAAAAAAACATTTTTTTCCGTTTTAATTTTATTTTGCATAGCCAGAACAAAAAATTTATCAAATGAGGGTCAGTAAACTGCTCCACTAAATAGTTCAGCATAATTTTCCTCTTAGTTATTCTTACTGTAATTAATTTACACAATTCCATCATTATTTTACTCATCATAAGTAAGTTATAATAAATTAATTAAACAAAAATTTTATAATATCCATACATTTGAATAAAGCAAGTCTAAACTATTAGCTGATAAAAGCCAGAGCTGGGTACCTTTTAAAAGTTAGCTTTCCATGTAAACAGTCCTATTGGAGTAGTATGAGAGAACTTTGTCCATAATGGAATATTAGAAAGTTTTTACAATATTTAGTACACTTATTTTCTTTTTTTTTTTTAGAAAGTTATTCCACTTTCCATAACTATTCTGTCTTTCTTCTCTATTTCTTCTTTTTTTTTGTTCTGAATCTGCTGTCAAAAACTGAGCCACGCCTCTTTTTTGTTGTTGTTGTAATGAGCTTAGAAATATGCAAGAATTTTCTTGCTCGTAAAAATGTTAGTAATAGAATATTGGAAAGAAAAAAATATATTAAATTTACAAATGCTAACTAACAACAAATAAACAAATAACTTTTACAATTTTAAATGTAAGATTTTATGTAATAAATAATTAACAAACAATAAATAAATAAAAATCATATTAATTAATGTTATATGTGTGTATCTGTCTTTCCATTAATATAACGGTCTATTAATGACTGAACTGTTAACAGTTTCTATGACACATAATTCTGCTATTATAAATTTGGATATTATAAGTAATAATAAAAAATATGAATGAAGTGTGAGATGATGTAAAATGGACGTGCACCCACACATGTAAGTTAGATCTTGGATGGGAATAGACAGTGAGTTAGAAAACCAATGAACAAACACCTGTTATGGCCTTACAGACAAACATTCCTACTAATTTAGCTCTCATACTAACAATCCTTGATATTGTCCATCTTCCTCTCCCACTACCAGACACACATAAACTAAAATTTTAATAACTGGTATGCCCAACTAAGGTCTTGATAATTTTTAACTAAATTTAAAACACTAAATTATATCACAATTCATTTTTTTCCTAATAGTTATCTCATGTCACTATTGGCACAATGTGAACCTCCCACATTTTTTCTGGTGCCAACCTGGAAGGTCACTAGATAGATAGATAGATAGATAGATAGATAGATAGATAGATAGATAGATAGATAGATAGATAGATAGATAGATAGATAGATAGATAGATAGATAGATAGGTAGGTAGGTAGGTAGGTAGGTAGGTAGGTAGGTAGGTAGGTAGGTAGGTAGGTAGGTAGGTAGGTAGGTAGGTAGGTAGGTAGGTAGGTAGGTAGGTAGGTAGGTAGGTAGGTAGGTAGGTAGGTAGGTAGGTAGGTAGGTAGGTAGGTAGGTAGGTAGGTAGGTAGGTAGGTAGGTAGGTAGGTAGGTAGGTAGGTAGGTAGGTCTTCCGGTAGGTAGGTAGGTAGGTAGGTAGGTAGGTAGGTAGGTAGGTAGGTAGGTAGGTAGGTAGGTAGGTAGGTAGGTAGGTAGGTAGGTAGGTAGGTAGGTAGGTAGGTAGGTAGGTAGGTAGGTAGGTAGGTAGGTAGGTAGGTAGGTAGGTAGGTAGGTAGGTAGGTAGGTAGGTAGGTAGGTAGGTAGGTAGGTAGGTAGGTAGGTAGGTAGGTAGGAAGGCAGGCAGGCAGGCAGACAGACAGACAGACAGACAGACAGACAGACAGACAGACAGACAGACAGACAGACAGACAGACAGACAGACAGACAGACAGACAGACAGACAGACAGACAGACAGATAGATAGATAGATAGATAGATAGATAGATAGATAGATAGATAGATAGAGAGAGAGAGAGTGAATCACTTGCAGAAAATAATGTTCTAAAAGGTGCAACCTCAGTACATTGGACTAGACAAAAATCTATTAATTCTCCATTTACACAAAAACAAATCAAAAACATCACAGGAGTAGACCCACACAAAAGACAACAACTCTGCAGAAGATAACAAAAAAATAAAAACAATAATTTTCTGACAACTCTTATGAGTCAACTAAGTTATCTATAAATACAAGGAATATTAAACTGAAATATTGAAACAGCATGGAAACACTCATATTTATTCAAAACAAAAATTATTTTATTTAGTGTAAACTGCATTCTCATTAATACAATAGAATAACTTGAATTGTTTAACATATCACAAAAAATAATAATGCAGAATGCACAAATTGTAATTAAAGGCAAAAAATAATACAAAAGAAGGACTCAGAAAACCTTTAATGAAAGCTGCTGATAAGCCCAAAATTCAGGAAATTATCAGATTGAAATGGAACTACTCACACTCAAGTAAGTTACAGCAGTTTATTATTTTATCTTTTCTAATGTTTTTTATTTATTTTCCAATTTTGCTCAATACTCATATTATATAAAATTCTTTAAACCTACTCAGGCCTTACACTATTTCTTTAATCATTATCATCCTACTATTTCCAATTCCATATACAGTTTTAACATGAAAAAATACTTTACATGATAATTAATGTCACTCAAATCACTGTGAGGGGAATCAATTCTCCACAAAGATTATTCACAATAAATAATTGGATAAATCAAAGTCATTCTCATCTAATACTATTCATTCCATAATTGTCAAGAGGTATAAAAGTAACAAACACATAACAAGTTATGAGCATTTACAAACACAAACTATTCATAGAGAGTAAATACATATCCACTACCAAACAAATCCCCAATTATACTTGGGAAGATATGGTTTCTTAAACATTCTCAATCAAGTGTTGCTATAGGGGCTGGAGTTTTAATTCATCACAAATCTATGAGCATAATAACTCTATACCATACTGCACTTACAATTAACATTATAACCAACAATTTTTATAAGAAATCAATATTAATTAATCAGTGAATAAATCAAATAAACCTTGTATTATCTTCCAACCCCCATGCAAGCATTCTAATAGGAAATTTCAATAAGCCTTATTCAGAATTTATCTCTAAATATCTTCAAAGAAATTAACATTCTAACATTAAATCCAATAGAAGCATGGTTTTCCTTTGTAAATATAATTACATCCATCATTTGCTTCTATACTCTTAAAAATAAATCACTAACCTCTATAATTAAAACACTGCATTGCATTCATCAGATATTAAGAAATACTCCCTGTAATGCAGCTTCTATAAACATAATTCATTTTTACAAATTATATCATTATTTAATAATTATCTTAGTTCTTCAATTATTTTAATTGTATTAATACTAGATGTATTTTGAAAGGATTGGATTAATTTATAGTATTAAATATGGAAGTGATTAATATTGCCACATTTATGTTTGAAAGTTATATATATATATATATATATATATATATATATATATATATATATATATATATATATATATATATATATATATATATATATATATATATATATTATTTAAATTCTACTTTCTTCACTTAAATTTTTTTTAATAAATTTAAAGATAAAAATTTTAAAAAATAAAATAATTTTTTTTTAAAATTTATTTTTATGTTGTTGTTACTCCATGGCTTAGCTCAGTTTTTAGGTTATAGGATATGGTATGTCATATTAAATGCCAATGAGGATGCTATGAACATTCATAAACAACAATTCTGTAATGTTGATTCATTTATATCCTAAGGATCTATTCAATAATAAGAACTATTGTGAAATTGATAATTATTGCATTCAGTACAGTATAGACGATGATGAGGCTTGTGTACCTTTTGCCCCACATCACCATCTATTCTAAGCAAAGTAAAACATATTTTTGACAATGCAATATTAAGATCTGTTACCTTTAGACTGTCTAAGTAAATGAACTATACTGGTAAATCTATATATTCTATAGCTATATATTGTTGATCATATGTGTGTGTGGAAATGGACAATCAAATGTATATAATAAAACAACTCATATGGGATATTACTTCAATAAAATATTTATTATAAATAAAAGACAAAATAAATTTAAAAAAAAAATATTTTACACCTTGCTAGTAATTATAATACTTCTCTTATAGGAAAACAAATTAATTAATATTTATTATATCAATTTAAATGATAATTCTACTATTGCCTTCTCTTTATTTATACAAAATAAACTTTCTCTCAAACTAATATTTCATTCATACTGAAGGATGAATTGTTAACAATGAAAAGGAATAGGATATTAATAAGATATGTAATATGATTTAATATCTACTTGTAACCAATAATTTTAATAATGGTTTTCTCTACTATTTCTTTATTAACCATATTTTCGAGTATGTGCACCTTTATAACATTACAAATATAATGCATTTATTAAGCATACTTTTACTAGCTTATTTATAGAACAAATGGTGAAACAAATCAATCAACTTTTAAAACATATTATAAACATCTATAAAACACTTATCTGATACAACAGTGGATATTATCTAACAATAACTATAACAAAATGAAGAAAGGAAGGGGAATAATAATAACTAAACATTTGCATCTATATGTGTCAGGGTTAACTAACATCTTCAAACTCAACCTTAACTCATTAATCTAACATCCACTAACTTTAAGACATAAAAGCTACAAAACTTAGCTGACTGATTATTAATAACTAGGGCATTTGCCACTTCATTTAAAAGGAAAAGAAATACAACTATTAAAGTGATATGCTCTAAAATAAGTAAATACACTAATCGGCCAGGATTTAATAAGAAAATAATCAGGAGAGTATAACTCAATCCAGGTAATATAATCATCCCTCAACCATTTCTACATCCAAATACACTCAGTATATTTCCTACATAAACAAATTTATAAACAGACAAGGTTTTAATTCTCTATTTTTTTAAAAAAACAAATTGCACCAACAAAATTGAATAAAATAAAATATAATTTTGAAAATAATAATAATAATAATAATTTATAACAGTGCACACACACTCGAATATAGAATTATATATACTATGATTTCTAAATCATATAAGATAATATATTGTCTTATAATAATAACAGGTTATATTAGCTTAAAAAAAATTATATTTCTAGTATAAGCAATAAAAAAAAAATACCTATAAAGTTTGAAATTTGAAATTTTAAAGGAAAGTATACACTGCTTCTGACAATAATAATGAAATATAAAAAAAATGTTGCTCCTATCGGTTGAAGTATAATCTGACAAGAGCTGCGATCGTTTCAAATATTTTAAAATCTCCTAGTAAACACTCCGATTCAATAAACCAATCCTGGTAAAAGTTTATAACTTTATTCCTTTAGTTTTTAATACTTAATATAATTTTTATTACTCATTGTCAATAATCCATCCATGCATGTATATGTTATTATAATCAATTACTAAATATTGTTAAGTTATGCATTTAATTTTTCATTTTTATGTATATATGCGAATAATAGAGTTCTTTAGTATATAAATACTCTATTAGAAAATGAGTTAAATTGGATAAATTCTTTCCTTTTAACTTTACTTTGCATAATATAAATAGAAACCTTTTTAAGACTAAAAGTACTGAAAGCATTCCATGACCGCATTGGATATAACTTTTCTTAGTTATCTTCATTTCTAATAATTTTTTTTATAATTCCAATATTATTGATTTATAGTAAATATGTTAAATGAACTATAATTGATAATCTCACGTGATATTCAAGCATTTTAAGATATAGCAAACGTAAACCGTCAGTTAATAAAAAACCAGATCTGGTACCTTGATAGTTTATTCTTCCATGTGTAGTATTGTTTCAATAAGTATGACAGTAAAACCATCCACAGAAACAGTAGTAAATTTTCACGATGTCATTTCACTTATATTACTATTTCATTTTTAAAAAAAACTTATTCTATTTTCCATAATTTTTTTTTACTTTTCCTTTTTGGAATCTCTTGTCAACCTCCCTCTCAAACCCCTCTTTTTTTATAAATTATAATCAACTTGACAATACGCCAGAATTTTCTTGTTTATAAACGTTAATAATAGAGTTAGAACTAAAGGTAAAAAAATATTAAACGTTAATTTACAAATGCTACCTAATAACAAACAGATAATCTTTACAATTTTAAATGTAATATTTTAAGTAATACATAATTAGTAAATAATAATAAAAAATCATTCTAATTAATTATATATGTGTGTATCTGTTTTCTATAGCATGTAAATTCTACCACTACAATTTGTACATTATAAGGAATAGTATAAAATATGAACAAAGTGTAAGATGATGTAAAATGAACATCCACCCACATATATAAGTTAAATCTTGGATTGGAGTAGATAATAAGTTAGAAAACCAATGAATCACACCTGCTATAGCTTTCCTATTAATTTTGCTGTCATACCAACATTCCCTGATGTTTTCCATATTTCTCTTCCATTACTGGACATATATAACTTAAAATTTTACCAACTGGTACACCCAATTAAAGTTTTAATTTTATTTAAAACCTAATTTTTAATAGTAAATTATATCACAATTCATTTTTTAAAAATAATTATCTCTAGCCATTATTAGCACAAATGTGAACTTCCCACATTTCTTCCTGGAAGGTCACAATATATATATACCACAATTTAATAGAAGTACTTTCAACTATGTAGTCGTTATCAACTAGATTCAAATTGTATTAGAAAAAACCGTTACAAATGTAAACAAAAAGTAATACATCATACATCAATTTTCCCACAATTCATTAATTTTTATATTGAAAGTTTAGATATCATAAATGTGTTATTCAATGAATTAAATAGTTTAGAAGGTTTAAAATGGAGTAAATCTTTTGAAGAAAAAATGTCAATTCAGTATTTAGATATTAAAGTTACTCATAATAAAAATAAATTAGATTATTGTATGGTAATAAAAGATATTGAAAAAAGAGATATATTCCTTGGTATTCAAATGTGCCAATAGCACATAAATTATCCAGTTTAAAATCATTTTTATTTAGGAATAATAAATTATGTAAATATAGTTCTGATAAAATAGTAACATAAATGTATTTATTATGGATTTGTTAAATGTTGGATATGATCATAAATTAATTTATAATATTGTTACTAAGTTTAATAATAATAGAAATGTTTTAGGTTCTATAGATATTGATAAAATAAAATATACTTGGATATCAATACCATTTATTTGTAATGAACAAGTGAAATTTATAAAACAGATATATAAAAATATATGTCAAGTTGCATTTTATACTACTCCTAATTTAAATAGATTAATAAATAATTCAAAAAATAGGTGTGGTATTTTAAATCAAAGTTGTGCAATATAAAAATGGCTGTGTGTTTGTGGAAAGGCATATATTGAAGAATCTTGATGTACATTGTAGAAAAGATCAAAGGAACATTTGTTGTTATATAAACAAGTACAAAAATCAAGACAAGAGAATGTTAGAAATGATGATGTATCACCATCAGTATTTTTTGATCATAATGTAACGTAATTATGTTTTCGATTTTGATTTTAATAAAGTTAAGATTTTGTGTATTGAAAGAAATAATAATAAACGCAAAATTAAAGAACCTATGTTAATAAAAAGTGAAAAGCAACATTTGATAAACAGACAGGCCGCCAATATAAAAATTAATGAATTGTGGGAAAATTGATGTATGACGTATTACTTTTTGTTTACATTTGTAACGGTTTTTCTAATACAATTTGAATCTAGGTAATAAAGACTACATAGATAGTTGAAAGTACTTCTATTAAATTGTGGTATATATTTATTTTTTAAAATATTGTTTTACTGCATTAATTATTGTATTGTTGTGAATAATTATATATATTTTATTATAATTGGAATACAGACATTGATTAATAATATATATATATATGTGTGTGTGTGTTTTGCTTATACATAAGAGCTCAGGTGAGATTTTTTTAAATATTGTGCTAGGTTTAATAAAGCCTAAGTTAATAATGTTGTGGAATAAATGTTGAACTTTCCAGGCTAGGATAAGCCTTATATTAATAAGAAAACTCAAGTAGTTGATGCTTTAATTTAATGAGAAGCCCAGGTAGTTTATGTAGCCAATAAACAAGAAGCCCAAATAGTTGATGTTTCTTATAAAAGATGTAGTTTAGAATAAAGTGAATAAATCCTTATAGCATAGTGGGAAGAAGCTTTTGATATTGTCTTCTGTATCATTTTGTTTGTTGATCCAACCTTAAATAAATACATTTATAATCTAAATTATTAATTTAACAAGATATCTACAATTTATTTATTTATTTGTCTATTGATTTAATTTCAGAACAGCTTCATACAATTCCTATGTAAAATATAAATTGCAAGTTATCTGTATTATCAGTAAATCTTGTATTTGATTTATATTTAAAAAAATAGAACATTTGAAAAACAAAACAGTTTTTTGTTTTCCATATATATATATTTGTGCTATTATAAAAATATAAAATCACAATCTTGGAATAAAGCTTATGTCATTTGTTTATAAAAAAAAAATGACTTTGAATTTTCATTTGAAGTTTATTAATATCTGTCTTTTTTCTTTTTAGTACATCAGTTGTTGATTGGTTGACCAATTCACCCATTCGACTAAATGATAATCACTTATTAGTAGATTATTTTCACAAGCCATCAGTAATGGAAATATTAAATTACATGTAATCTTATTTGTGAATATGTATTTTGGATTCAGTAAAATTCCCTTTGTTCCAATTTATATTTAGTAACTTTAAGTTAACCGTGAGAATTAATCAGTAACATGCCTTAGTCAATGCTCTGTAGTATTTAAGTTTATTTTGTATAGCTAGTCACAGTAACAGTATAAGTAATGATTAGAGTACATTCAGTCATGAGTGAAATATTTTTCTGTAACTTTATAAATTAATATTTTATTCAAATAAAGTTAAACATCATAACGTGATTTATTGTAACTCGTACTCAATGGCTGGAATTAGTTTATTATATTCATTTTTAAAACAATTTATTTTCATGTCATAATAAGTACTATTATCTTTGTCGCTACTGATTGGGGTCACTTCAATTGTTAGGACCTTCCTTTATATGTTATTTTACTTATTATTACATTTGGCACTACCAATGGAGCAATCATATTTCTATTACATTTCTATTGCACAGTTATTATGTATTATTACATTTATTATATTTATCATATTTATATTAATTTTATGATGGAAGCAATGTAATTTCTTCATACATTGCCATTATACATACTATTACAATATATATATATATATTTTAGAAGAGACTACAACTACCGAAATCACTACAGGTATTTATTAAATTTTTTTTAATTTTATTCATGGAAAAAAATTAGCATACATCCATTCAAATAAAGTTAAACATCATAACATGATATATTGTAACTCATACTCAATAACTGGAATTAGTTTATTTTATTATATTCATTTTTAAAACAATTTATTTTCATGTCATAATAAGTACTATTATCTTTGTCGCTACTGATTGGGGTCACTTCAATTGTTAGGACCTTACCTTATATGTTATTTTACTTATTATTACATTTGGCACTACCAATGGAGCAATTGTATTTCTATTACATTTCTATTGCACAGTTATTATGTATTATTACATTTATTATACTTATCATATTTATATTAATTTTATGATGGAAGCAATGTCATTTCTTCATACATTGCCATTATATATACTATTACAATATATATATATATATATATATATATATATATATATATATATATATATATATATATATATATATATATATATATTGTATTCATATATATATTTTTAGAAGAGACTAAGACTACTGAAATCACTACAGGTATTTATTAAATTTTTTAATTTTATTCATGGAAGAAAATTAGCATACCTTCTTAAATTATATACCTAACATTTATGTAATTGTTATACAATATCAATAGTAAATATTAGAAAATCAATCAAATGGAAAGTTCTCAACTATCTAAATATAATATTCTATAAAATTATTAATTTGTTTTTAATTTATATTGATTGTTATCTATTGAACACATCGAATTTAGAAGTCAGTAATAGATAAGCATCAACTCAATTTATTTTATTCTTTAACAAATATTCAGTATGGCTCTGCAATATGTGTGTGTGTTTGTATTCAATGTAATAAATGATAACATTCATAAATCACTGATTGTTTATATTTGTTCATATTGATCATTTTAAATTAATATATTAGTTCTTTCTTCTCTCCATAGCATCATTTTCAATAAAGTCACAAGCATTCCAATTTTAGATTAACAAAACACCCAATTAATCAATTGTTAATTATAATAATATTAGCTGAGCTAATAAATTCCAATTTTATAAACTCTATAAAAAATCATAGTTGTTTTACAATAGCATGTTGAAACCACCGGAGGGTGGTATTTCTGTGTAGTGCACAGAAATATGCCATTTAGGTGGCCTAACACTGCTAGCGAACGTTCTATTTCTAATGTGTAAGCCTAGAAATAGTCCGTTCAGTACGGGGTAGCTGCTTAGTGTTTATTTCTATGCTAATGCACAGAAATATGGCATTGAATCTGCTGCAGAAGCTATCGTCTCAGCTTACAGCTCAGATTTTTTGTGCTAAGCATTTTCAATGTGCGATCACATTTCACTTTTGGATACAGTATTGGGTGAGGGTATGTGGAATTGCGATTGTCAAAACTATTTTAATATTCATTAAGATTACCTCGCCCTCTATCTCCCATCTTTTAGGAATGTCTACTATTATTTATCAGCAGAGTCTCATGCTTCTCTAGCCCCCATTTCCTGCTCAAAAAATTCAGCAAGTGTAGGTTTGAGTGCGAAGTGGACCAAATCATGCTGTAAGTCCCGTTTCCTGTGAGAACAATGGCGAGCTTCATCGAAAGGCTGAGAATCAGAAAACTTGCTTGCGAATGATTCACAGATTGCTGCTGCTACTGGAAGGGTTATCGAACAAAAGAGCTTTGAAGCTGCATGGGTGCTGTTAATCCTGAACAGCCCTAAAAGTTGTTTTTAATTGCCGTAAATAGATTTATGTCATTTTTGCTAATTACGGTAAAAAGTTGGCCAACCTTCGAGTTGGAGCATTACATTCGCTTAGGAATTGTAACCACCCACCCTCACCCCCTTTTTCCCCCAAAGATGTACCTTTTGGTTGTAAATATTTTGGTACCATTAAATGGAAATCGATTTGGTATTTGTAATTTATTATAAAACAACAAAAATATAAAAAAGGAAAAGAAGCTGATTTTGTCGTAGAATACCCGACCGTCGCCAACAAAAAATGGTAAGTAATGAGAAGAATAAAAAGTAACTACTTTTTAAAATTCATTTCAATCGATTTTGTAAGCTTTTTTTTTTTTGTTGTTGTTTTTTTTTTTTTTTTGGTTTGTTTTCATTCCAAAAATTTTATTTGATAGATAGTAGTTTTGGTTAAATGTGAGCAACAAAAGCAAAAACATACATATAAAAAAAAAAAATTCTCGACCCCCCCCCCTTTCCAAAAAAAAATATAAGTAATGAAAAGAATAACAAAAAAAAAAAAAAAAAGTACTTTTTTAAATTCAATTTTTTGATTTCTGCATATATTTTTTTTGTTGTTGTTGTTGTTTTTGCGTGTTCCAAAATTTATTTGATATTACTTTACTTTGAAATGTGATAATAAACAAAACCTGGCAGTGGCCCCATAAACATTATATTTATCTTTGTTTACAAACAAAGCCCACCCTCCGACGGTTTCAACACGCTATTGTAAAACAACCAAAATCATTACCATTGTCATATCATTCTTTGAATTTTAGATCTTTCTCTCTCTCTCTCTATATATATATATATATATATATATATATATATAAATTGTTTTCATATATATATTTTTAGAGGAGACTACAACTACTGAAATCACTACAGGTATTTATTAAATTTTTTTTAATTTTATTCATGGAAGAAAATTAGCATACCTCCATTCAAATAAAGTTAAACATCATAACCGGATTTATTGTAACTCATACTCAATGGCTGGAATTAGTTTATTTTATTATATTCATTTTAAAGCAATTTATTTTCATGTCATAATAAGTACTATTATCTTTGTCGCTCCTGATTAGGGTCACATCAATTGTTAGGACCTTACTTTATATGTTATTTTACTTATTATTACATTTGACACTACCAATGGAGCAATCGTATTTCTATTACATTTCTATTGCACAGTTATTACATATTATTACATTTATTATATTTATATTAATTTTATGATGGAAGCAATGTCATTTCTTCATACATTGCCATTATACATACTATTACAATATATATATATATTGAAGCGGAATCTGAGATTCAGATTGCGCTTCACAGCCCACTTAAAATCTTCCGCTACCAACCTAAATTCAAACCCTATTCTTGCGTATATATTCCACTCACTAACACATTTTTTTATCCTTTTGTTTGAGTATTATTAACTAACATATTTATTAATGAAGATATATGCCTAAATATCTGAATTTAAACACACAAAATAAAAATAATAAATATAGTATTTAAAGAGGGAATACATATACACAATAGGGAACGGAAGATTAATTATAACAAGCTATAATATCAATATATTATATTTTCTGCATTTTGTTATTCTATAAAATATATAATAAGTATTTAGTAATTGCAGCTCAGATATCTATATAATATTGTAGAGACAAATGTGCTGAGCAAATATTTATTGGAAAAGTTCGTTATATGTAATTTTATAAAATTGTGTTTTTAAATTATTTTTGCCATTAAACTCCACTTTTCTTTTAAATCCAATATGGAAAATGCGATTGTAATTAGTCAAAATTAATTAAAGGTGAGAAGTGTAATCTTGTATAATATTCTAACATAACTTTAATTAAAAGTTTCTCTAAAATCAAAAGTAGAAACTAAACTTAATTGATTTACTTTTGTTACAAACATTTTTTTATCAATTTAATTTCGAATTGAAAATTTATCTCGCTATGGCATCTTCCAGCACAATGGGTAAATCGTATGTACAAATTCTTTTAAAGATTAATTGAATTAGATAACAATTAGCAATGACCAATCAGAAAGGGATTCCAAAAATACCAAGGCATGGAATAATTATGAATTAATTGAGAGAGTAACTAGGACAGTCAATGAGAGCAGTCACCAAGAAAAATTTGCGTTCGTTAATTTCAATGTGTACTGAGTGAATCTTTTATTTTTTTTAGAAAATATAAAGTTTTTAAAAAATTACTTTTTATTAAAGAACTTTTAAGATCCAACCACAGGTAGAATTAAAACAGATCAGCCCCTGGATGGTCCCTCAATTTTCATTTTATCTCACAATTTTTCATCTACCTACAATTCATTTAAAAACCAATAAAAACTATTTTTATTAAATTTTAATATTCTGACAAACCAGCTGTGGAATCAATCTACTGACGTAATCAATATAATTTTCCCATACCATGTGATTCTCAGCTGCAAAGTCAAAATTTTATTATTAACAAATATTATGCAACATTTTTTAATGATATTTTATTTTAATAATTCTACTCATTCATTTGTTTTATTTCTTTTATTTTTAAACAATATGGAAATTAAATTATTTCTTTATTTTTATATTTATATTATCCTTGCATCCATAGACATATTCTCACATACAAATTCAAGCTAATTGTTTAAAAGTTATTTTTAAAATTACAACAATAGAATGTTAATGATTATTTAATCTAAATATTTTTTATAACTGGAATGTTAAACTACAAAACTAATAGCAAATATTCCTATTTTTTTAATAAAAACTTACATATCATATTTTTTTAAATTTATTATTTAATTAATCCAACTTATTTATAATATCTAATTATTATTCTTTAGTGATTACACAGTAGTTATTTTAGAATACATTTAATACTATTTATCAATTCACAATTATTTTTTAACATTTGCTTATGTTAAATTATTACCTAACATCCCTTATCAAACCAACTGACACTATTAAAATATTTAGATTATCCTATTTTAATAATTAACTAAGTTAATTTCTATTTTTATCATCATTATTTTTTTAATCCAAAATTTTTAAACAAAAGGTTAAGCTAAGATAACCTTGAATATCTCTTGGAACTAAGTGACACTTTAGTTAGGTACAATATATATATATATATATATTGTGATGTGATGATCATATATATATATATTGTGATGATCACACATACTGTGATCACACATATAGATATTTGACATTTAAAGAATATTAAATATTGTGTTTGGAATATTAAAAAGTGAGGTTAAAAAATTATAAACAAAGAAATGTTTTAATTAAGAGAGGGAAATAGAATCAAAAAGATTCTTATCTTTTACTTTCCAAAGTTCAGATTTTAAAAAGAATAGAAATATTAAGGTTAGAAATATTGATATCATGTGTTTAGTGTAAGATTTAAAAATGAGAAAGGAAATATAAATAAAATAAAAACTTAATGATATAAAAAAAGCGGTAGTTGGGGAGTTTAATAAAATATAAGTAAAATTTAGAATACAATGGAAGATAAAGATCTGTTCTTAAAATTACACATTTTGATGAAAATGAAATGCATATGTGAATGTATGAATAAAGAGAGCAAGGTTTATTGCATGTCAAAATGAAATAATTTTATTAAAGAAAGTGATTGATAAATAAATGTAAAATATTATATTATAAAATTATATCAAATTAAAAGTAATTTTGTATAAGTTGTTGAAAGCATTTTAAAGTAAAAAGGTGTGAAAGAAAAACCAAGCAGGAGATCAAGATAAGGAAAAAATTTGAAAAATAAAGGACATTAATTAATTAATTGAAAAACAGTATTCACTGCTCTGATAAGAAGCAGAAAAATATAATAGAAAGCAGACATGAAAAGTTAAAATTTGAAAAAAAAAGAACAGAAAGCTGAGTCAAAGGATCTCGACATAGCAGACTGAAACTGTATGAACATGAAAACAAACTACAACATAAGGGAAGCTTCAAGGATGTGTGGCTAAGGGCCAGTCATGATCGCCGGTCGATCCAGACTCCCGTGCTTTAATGGTTCGCGTCTCGATGTAACAACTGCCAACATAGTGCCTGCCGAAAGGTTCATTTGTGCCTTGTCCTTGATGTCCAAAATACGGAGGAGTTCCCACAATCAAATCTAACCAAAGAGTGACCATTCCCTGCTAAAGAAGTGGAGAAATTCCATGGGGCGGTCAGCAAGACTCCAAGTTAAATCAAAGACTTAATAACCTAGGTAATTATGTACAATACATTTTATATAACTTATGTGCACATACTTTTAATTAATGCAATTGCCAATCCCAGATATTAATGAAATAGACATTAATTAGACTCTTTCTAATATTTGGAATGACTATAAAGGGATAATTTATTTTCACAGATTACAATCATTTATCGGATCTTCTATTTTATTTTATTTGTAGCATTATAGCAAATAATCTGTTTTTATTGTTTGTAAATGATTTAGAGTGTTTCTTTTTATTATAATTTATTGTATTAAATATTTATTATTGATTTAAATCTGTTTCGTCTCGTTCTTCGCCATTCCAAAAAATAATATAATCTTAGGGTTTGGGAAAATAATTATTACTCATTATGAGTACTGAATTAACACATGAAGCTAATGGTGCAGTATTTTGATCCTATTAAAATTTATAAATATCCAAGCGCTGTAACTCTGTTAAATCTTACAGCAGTCGAGAGACATTTGACCGGGAAAAATAACCTGGGGCTATACTCGTATAGTTACAAGTTCAGTCAAGTATGGATATAGACTCGTTTATGTCCGTATGTCCTCTCTGCTTGTGGTAGCGGAAAGTGGACGATCTTGAATTATAATAATTCCCCATTATATGTAAATAAAAAGGAAGTTTAAGCTTTCGATCGCCGGGTTTCCGTTACAATATATATATATATTTAGAGGAGACTAAAACTACTGAAATCACTACAGGTATTTATTAAATTTTTTTTAATTGTATTCATGGAAGAAAATTAGCATACCTCCTTAAATTATACACCTAACAATTATGTAATTGTTATACAATATCAATAGTAAATATTAGAAATTCAATCAAATGGAAAGTTCTCAACTATCTAAATATAATATTCTATAAAATTATTAATTTGTTTTTAATTTATATTGATTGGTATCTATTGAACACATCGAATTTAGAAGTCAGTAATAGATAAGCATCAACTTAATTTTATTTTATTCTTTAACAAATATTCAATACGGCTCTGCAATATGTGTGTGTGTGTTTGTATTCAATGTAATAAATGATAACATTCATAAATCACTGATTGTTTATATTTGTTTATATTGATAATTTTAAATTAATATATAAGTTCTTTCTTCTCTCCATAGCATGCTCGTTCGTCGTCGAAATATTGATATGTAATAGAAAATAACACACAGTTTTACCCAAAAAATAATAATTTATCTATATATAAATGTGGAGATAATATCCATTAAGTAAAGAGACCCTCTAACTTTTGATGTTATTAAGAAACTATCAATAGCTGTTAAATGACAATTCTTGAGGCAAAGCAAGATTTTCTCATAATAGCTGTTTTGTAGGGGGTCTAAAGCAAATGGGACCCCTTTTGTATTACACCTCAACAGAAGAACTATTATGAGAAAAATTTGTTTTTCTTCAGGAATTGTCAATTAGTAGTAATTGATAGTCTCCTAATAACATTAAAAGTTAAAGTATTTTTTTATTTAATGGATGTACTCATTTTTTGACAATTATAAGAAAAATTAAATCATTTTCAAATTTGTTCAATTTTTTTTAACAACAGTAATCACTTCATGGATATCTTTCCTTGGCACTTTTTCTTACAAAATCAACAATTACAAAATAAAATCAGCATAAACAAATTTGGGAGAGAAATGATATCAGTGTATACATTATAAGATACTTAGTTTATATATATAGTTTTTAATAGTCTTGGATAAATCAATACTAAATAATATTTCCTATTTATCATAATTAGAGTCTTAAAGATTTATTAAAAGCTCTGTCTTTTTTATTATTTGTCTAATATAAATAAAATTATGGCATGGAGCACATATTTATTTTGTTACTTGCTTATGATGACGCAATTTATAATTTTGCTATTAATAAGTTAAGATGGGACTACTATGGTGTTTTTACCAGGAATTAATATGATTTAATCTAAATTTATTCAGATATAACTTCTTATGGGCAATCTACATTCCTGGAGAGCATTTAAATACAAATTATTAATACAGTAATCAAATTTATATTTAACATATTAACATTTTAAAGGGATATAATTTTTACATTCAACATATATAAGAAGCCATTAATTCCTTAAGAAGATATCTTGATACTTACTCATTAATGTTTGAAATGTCGAACGAAAACCTCATTTGCAAGCAATTCCCATATTTCTCATATATCTTGCTACAAGTTGTTTTTAAACTTTCAAATACTGTAATTATATTGACTAATCTATATGAATAATTTGATAGTTACATAAATTATATCTCTATTATGCTTTACAATCCACTTGTCACATCAATTTTAGACCCAGAGTCTGTTCTTTCTCTGGAAACAATATTTGTAACTTCCAATATTATAATACTTTTGTCTCACTTGTTCAAAAAATTATACTCTAGCTCAAAATAAGTTTTACTATTTGGAGAAAGTTTTCATGAAAATCGTGTACATAG
The DNA here is from genome assembly GCA_028023455.1 of Epiperipatus broadwayi. Taxonomy (NCBI): domain Eukaryota; kingdom Metazoa; phylum Onychophora; class Udeonychophora; order Euonychophora; family Peripatidae; genus Epiperipatus; species Epiperipatus broadwayi. The sequence goes on from JAQFVV010013978.1 coordinate 47,569, forward strand.
CCCTCCAAAATTTTTTTAACATTTAAATCACCATTCCAATTAATATTTAAGATCAGCTGCTTACACAATCTGCATTCTAAAAAGATATAGATACTAATATTTACAATTCAAAAAATTATCATTTTGTGTTTTTTAATCTAAAGTGAGTAACTTATATAAAATTTATGTATTTTCACTGTTCTCGCTGATAAAAAATTGACTCCAATAATCAAATTGTTAATCATACAATTTCGATTTTGTAAATATCTAATTTTATAATTGTACTAATAAAAGTGATATATATTGATTGTATTATACTGGCCATGTGAACAAATTAACAAATTCATCTATACATACTGAATATTAAATTGTATCTAATAAATCATTTTATTACAAAGGCTACTGTTTTTCAGCTTTACTTTTTAATGTGTTTAAAAATTGAAGTAAAATCAATGTTTTAATCTTTTTATTGATATAATATTTTTCCTCTTTCTTTACCTGTAGACAAGTTTGTATAAGTAGAATGTAAATAAATAAACAAAACTCTTCATATAGTAGTGCTACTCAGTGCAAGCCAGAGTAATCAATGGATGCCAGAAGGCTTTGCATAAAATTCCTATCTAGTGCCGACTCATCCAATATCCCCAGACTAGTTTCTGGCTTTTGGCCTTTATCAATGAGGAGCCTTGGATCTGAGAGCATTGGCTTTTACTGAGTAGCACTACTATGTGGAGAGTTTTGTGAGTTTTAATAATAGTTATGAGCAAGCATAAGAAATAGTGATCATGTGAATAATATAAATAGATAAATCAATGAGTGAATAAACGAATGATATTTGATTTTTTCTCTTATTATATACAGACAATTGTGTGTGTTAGATAAAATATAAATAAATAAATGAATGAGTGATTAAACCAATAGTGTAATGAATACATTGACAGATATGTAGATGAATGAATGAATGATAGAGAAATGGATAGATAGATAAATGGTTGAGTGAATGGATGGATAGATAGATAAAATTTAAGCTATTTTACATGGAGATACTATTTATCTATAAAATATAGTAGTACTTCAATTGATAACACTTGAATAACATTTATGGTAGTTTAATTCTTATAATAAAATATATTTATTCTTATACGTTATAAAGACAAAATCAGTTGGTAGCCGAGAGGTCAGCGCAGCAGCCTTGCAAGCAGTTGCTTGCAGACAGTTGTTGCGGGTTCGCTTCCCAGCCGATGCTTTGATATAGGAAATAAAAATATAGAAAAATTTAATCAAGTCTTTAATTTACCTTGTCACTTTTCGACTAAAATTGCAAAATCAATATAAGTTAATATCAAAAATAATTCCCATCGTCCTCTATAAACACTTTTTTAAAGACGACTTTGAACCCATAAAGGAAACAAAGATTGGTTGCTGCAAATTAACATAGGAATAGACATTATCAATCAGGAATTTAATAGTGTGACGTTTAAAAATATTTATAAATTGTAATTTCAATCTAATCTATAGACTATTATGTCTTCAAAGATTTTAATTGAAACTTTTCAAGTAATTATAATAATTAAACTAGGCGAAACTCTCTCCATACAGTATTAAAGAGTTTTGCCTTGTTTAATAACAATTATGTGCTAGTATAAGAGATGGTGATCATGTGATGTTTAGTGATTTAATTATAATAATACAAATATTCTGAATTTCGAGACAAAAATATACTAGGAGTCACAAAATTGATATTTCATTTATATAACATGTTACTATAAGTAAATAAACATTTATTTTTATATGACGCTATGTGTACAATTGTATTACATTCAAAGATCAGCCTTTCAAGCTAATTGTGCATGTGTCTTTTGAGAGTGTTAAATAATAAATGAATACTTCCCTCTACAATACAAGATATAGTATTTATGCAGGAATAAAAGGAATCCTCTTATTCCTATGACTCAAATTCTTTTATATGAGCAAATCTGAAGTACTGTTGAGGAAAGTGTGAGAGTAGAATTCTCACTTTAAATTACTATTTATGATGTTGAATGATGTCAATTTACTGAACGTCACTCTAACTGAAACTTAATCATAAGTAAATAAGCATTTATTTTTATATGACGCTATGTGTACAATTGTATTGCATTCAAAGATCAGCCTTTCAAGCTAATTGTGCATGCTTCTTTGAATGTAATACAATTGTACACATAGTGTCATATAAAAATAAATGATTATTTACTTATAATTAAGTTTCAGATAGAGTGACGTTCAGTAAATTCTAGACAATTTCACCTACGTCATTCATTCAAACATCGTAAATAGTAATTTAAAGTGAGAATTCTACTCTCACGCTTTCCTCAACAGTACTTCAGATTTGCTCATATAAAAGAATTTGAATCGTAGGAATAAGAGGATTCCTTTTATTCCTGCATAAATACTATATCTTGTATTGTAGAGGGAAGTATTCATTTATTATTTAACACTCTCAAAAGAGCATGCACAATTAGCTTGAAAGGCTGATCTTTGAATGTAATAACATGTTATTCTAAAAGATGATTATTTTTCATCTTTGTTATTTGGAAAATACATATCAATATCGGTATAAATATTCATTTATGATATTAATTAATCTTATTTCGAAATAGTGTTGATTTAAGTAATATTTTTATTATTCTCACAAATAGATAAATAAATTGTTTTGTATAAATTAAAGCCAGTACACATTTTAATTTTAATGAAGTTTTATTCCAGTCGCATTTAGCTCCACTTTTACAACTTTTGCGTTAAATAACAATATTTTTCCCCTCGATAATTTAGTTTGATTATATTTACTTTTTGCATAAGATATCTTCTACAATCAACTTAAATCTACATGAGTCTGAACGAGCATTGCTCCTTCATTCTCTTTATCAATTGTAATATATTGCAGATTTATATAATTGATTCGAATGTTGCTTATCAGATGAAGCCACTAAATCTATGCTGAAGATACTAATCGATAAAATTAATATTTTGAAATCACAGAGCACAGAGAAAATGTTATATAAACTAAGGCGAATATAGTTTTAATATGAAATGCTCATTTTTTTTTAAAAAAAGGGATGCAATTTAATGTGTAAGTGATTTTAAAATTTAATGTATAATTTTGCATATATATAAAAATCTAGACTATGCAAACATAATATTTTTAAGACAAAATATTGATGAAATTTTATTAAACAAATGTACTGCTTAATTTAACAAACTAATGTCAATGTAACTTTAAAATTTGTAGCTTTATATGAATATAAAGCTATAATGTTGGTAACATAATTTTAAAAAAAAAAACAAAAAGCAAATGCAAATTCATGAAAATGCATTATTTTATACAAAAGCAATGCAAACTAACAATAACAAGGATATTATTTTCAACGGACTTTATAATATGAAAACAATACAAATTAATAAAAACAAGAAGTATAATTATATCACTTTATTGACGGCAGAAAGTCGCACGAATGCCTTAATTGCTTTTGCCATGATATTTATTGACAGACGTTATTCAAATTAGGATTTTCACTGATGGTATACAGAATCAGATTATTGGGTCATCTTTATATAATGATACTGAGGCTAAATTTGGTAAAATTCAGCTATGTAATTTATCTAGATAATCGTTACAGTAATGACTTATTTTGAATAGCAACTATTCACAATTTCTATTCCTAAAAACTTTGGAATAGAAGTTGACATTTTAGCAGAGACAGAAATTTGTTAAATGTGTTATTTTCTTTCATTAAAATAGTAATTATAAATTTATTTAACGCACATTGATTGATTACGTAAATAATATTTACTAAGGCAATAAACATAAAACTTGTAATGTGATGTGATGTACTGTAGCTTCTTCTTAAACGAAATCAAGAATCTCTCACCAATTATACCAAGAAAAACTTGTTAGCTAATTAATTTTACATTTCCCAGTCTAAATTTTCCCATATTCTGCTACATTCCATTTCCACAACATAATCTTTGTCAACTCTACAGCCTTTATATCTAAATCCCCCTTATCTTTATCCAAATCCAGCATAAAAAACAATAATCTACTTTCTGTATAATCACTTTTTTCATATTTATTTTTCTATAACTTCATTATATGTGCCCTTTCTGTTTTCAAGCATTTACATTCAATTAACAGATGCCTAATATTTTCTATTTCTTCCTTACATAATTTACAGATTAAATCACCCATATTTTTTCATTAACATGTATATTCTCTTGTTGCTAAAGATCCTGTTCAAGCCTTAAACAATAAACTACTTTTCTTACTATTATCATATATTAACTCGCACCTAATATTCTGTTTATTTCTATATATATTTAAACTCTTTTTACTCTCCATACTAGTTCTCTTTCTCTCTAACTCCCTATTCTTTTTTTAATAAATCTATTATTTTCTCACATTTCTTACCACTATAACACTCAACAATCCTCCTAACACAATCATCCCATCTTTTGTACAAATATACTGATATAAATTCTTTATCCAAATCTCTTGCACACTGTATTACCTTTCTTACCCATCTTGTTGCCTGTCCTTTACTTATAACCCAATTAAATACTATTTTGGCTATTCTTTTATTATATATAAACTGCAATCTACCAAACATTTTCATTTTATTTTTTGCATCTCTCATATGAAAACTTCACCATCCCATTTCTTCTTGAATTACCTCCCTTGCTGTCCATACATCTGCATCCAATGCATGTCTTCCTACTTCCCTTTGAACTTTTTCTAAGTAATTTAATACTCCATTACTAACATATAATGCATCATTACCATATGTTAACCCTCCTACTGCAATTCCTTTCCATATAATTCTAGCTACATCGTATTTATTATGTGAAAACATTGTTAATTTCTTTATCAATCCCTTTCTTTTATTTGCTTCATTTATCAATTTTTTCTCCTATTCATTTAAATAATTTTTCTGATTACTTAAAATAATTCCCAATGAACTATATCTATTCACCACACTTAACTTAATATCTCCCAACAAAAATTCTACATCTTCTCTTTCCTCAGTATTAACCATCATTATATTTAATTTTTCTTCACTAAATTTAATCCCCATCTCATTACCCACCCTTGCACATGTCCGCAACATAACTTCCATATCTTCTCTTCTTTCTGCACACAAAAATATATCATCCACAAAAAAAGACCCGACAAAAAATATACTCCCTTACTGCCTATTAATGGTATCTCTATCACTCTTCCTAATCTTTCTATTGCTCTTTCCATTTTACTCAAATACAACACAAACAAAATAGGTGACATAGAACATCCTTGCCTTACTCTTACCCCATTTTTAACTTTAACTGATTCTGTATGTCCTAATTGATATATATAATAATTATTTTCATATAATTTCTTAATAATATCTACAAAAATTCCATCCATTCCCAAATTTGCTAAACTTTCCCATAATCTATTTCTATTTACTCTAACATATGCCTTCTCTATATCTATAAAACTCATATATAACTGTTTACCTGAATTCCTACTCATTTCCATAAGTTGAGTAACTACAAATAAACTATCTCCTATATGCCTATCTAATCTAAAACATCCTTGCATTTCCCCCACTACATTATTTCCTTCCATCCATTTTACAACTCTTCTAGTGACCATATATGAAAAAACTTTATATAAAACTGATGTTACCACTATCAGTCTATAATTATTTAACTTTCTATGATCCTTACCCTTTCCTTTAAATACTAATCTTACTCTGTTATTACACCAGTTACTTGGGAAAACTATTTTGTACCACCTTATTAAAACAAGATAATAACTTTACTTTTGCCCTATAGTCTAAATGCATTACCATCTCTGTTGCCCATCCATCTAAACCTCTTGCTTTTCCACTTTTCAATTTCTTCTCTACCTCATTCAATTCATTTTCTGAAAACCTAATATTCCCACTGCTATATGCTTTCATGTTTTCTATCACTCTATCCTTCACATCTAACATCTTTTCTATATTCATTACATATCTATTTAAGATTCTCTTTAAATCTTAAATACAGCTACACTCTATTCCCTCATCATCTAGTAATACTATCTCTCTCCCCCCCTACATTTCTTCTTTTAATATAATTCCAAAATTTTTTAATCCCATCTCTTCCACTTTTATTAATATCCTCCAACAATTTACTATTCAATTTCATTCTCTCTCTATAATTATCTATTTTAGACAACTTCTTCTTTTCTAAGTACTTTTCCCATTTAGCATTAATATCTTTTTCACTTTCCTTGTTCTTAATAACACACTTATATTCTCTGCATGCTTCTTTTCTCTCTTTTACACTTTTACTAATTTTCATTTTTAATTACTTGTATTCTTCTGAATATTCTCACCTAAAACCCTATTTGCCACTTTTTCTACTTCTTTACACCTGTCCTTATACTCATCCCCAACCCACTCTTCCATGATTTCTTCAACTTGTATTTTATGATCTTCCAACTTATTCTTATCATTCACTATCCATCCACATCTTTCACTATTATTTCTACTTTTATTTCTATTCTCATCAACATTACTAACCATTTCAATTACAATAAAGTTATGATCACTAGTGCATACTTTTTCTTCATTATCAAACACCTTAATTTTTCGTATTTTATTAATTCCCTCTTTCTCTACCAATACGTAATATAATGTATGAAATATATTATTTCTAGACCATCTATATTGTCACTCATAAATATTTAATAAATTTCCAATACTCAAATTCACTTTCTGACAAAATTTCTTAAAAAGCCGTCCATTTTTATTATCTACATTATCAATTACTTCAGTATGTCCATTCATATCCCCTATAAACATTATTCTCTTCCCCTTTTCTTTAAAACTCTGTATATCCTTAAGTAGACATTCAAATATGTTACTATTCCATTCCATTATAATTTGACTATCTCCAGTGGCTATATAAACTATAGCCACCATCCATTCTTGTTTACCCAACCTTAATTCAAACCACAAATGTTCTTGACATTTAACAATATTTAAATATTTTTTGATATAACACCTATACCACCACCCTTTATTTCTTTTTCTTTTCTATTTATACCCTGCCAAACCAACTGTTTCAAAATAGGTTCTTCTTCTCTTAGATGTTTTCCACTACTGCTAATACCTCAAGCTCTTCATTTTCAATTGTTTTATTTAGTTCCATCCACTTTTCTGGTCTCCTACCACCTTGCATATTCAAAAACCCAATTTTAACAATTTCTTCTTTCCTAACTACTCTTTTATAAATTCTTTTAATTCTTTCTTCTCCATTACATTTATAAATTACTTTCTTGCCATTAATTTTACAAACCCATTCCTTCTCCATATCTATATTTATATCTAAATCAAATTCCTTTTTCTTATTTCTTATATTCCATCCATTCTTTTTTTTTAATAATATTATAATTTAAAAACCCAACCCCCTTTATAAGTTTCCCGAAAAATATTCTTTATAAATCAGACTCCCTAAAACTTCACTACCTTGTTTTCCTTAATGCAACCCATCTTTACTATATAACTCCCTCTTTCCAATAAAACAATTCCACACATGCACAAACATAACATTGTTTTTCTCACACAATTTTTTCAATCTCTCATTTACAGAACATGCCCTATCTAACAAATATCTCTTGTCAAATCTTGGTAATAATCTAACTACTCCTACTCTTCCTTTAATCATAGTCAAATTCCTATCAATTCTACATATTCATTATTCTTTCTGATGATTATGAGAAATTATTAGTTCCCACCATAACATACACATCTCTATTACCTTGCTTTTTTACTTTATCTGTTACATCCCTAATTCTAGCTCCAGGCAAACATACTCTTACATACACATCTCTATTACCTTGCTTTTATCCCCACATTCTCTAATTAGTAAATCTCCTATCAATACTGTTCCATAATCTACTTTCTCTACTCCATCCATAAAATTTTCTAATACCTTCTGGTTCTCCTTATCTATTTCTTCCTTATCATTCCTTTGCAATAATTCCTTTATCTCCTCACATTTTATCTCTAATGATTTTAATTATACTTCTACATTCTTCACTTCTTCCTCTATCTTATTTATTCTTTGGCTAATAATCTCCATTGCACTATTACTTTCACCACCCATATTTCCTAACTCTCCACTAAAATCATACTCTAACCTATCTTCCATTGTCTTTCGACTATCTACACTTAGAAAACACTTTCTCACATCTTTTATCACATTTACACACTGAGTACATAACCATAAACCTATTACATTCTTTCTAGTCTTATTTAAACATTTTAAGTGATAAACCTCATCACATATAGTACATTCAACCACAGCATGCCTAATTTCTTTTTTCAGATTATATAGACATTGTGGAATACAAATGCAATCCATACTTTTTTTTCAGTATTTTTTGAACGATATATTTTTCTTAAAAGTAAATCTTTTAATAACAAATTTACAAAAAACTAATCAACAAAATAACTTTTTAAAAATAAAAAAATAATAATAATTCTATATATAAAATAGCAATATATAAATAATAAAACAAAACAAAAAAATAACTTTTTTAAAAATTTCTATATATATATATAAATAACAAACTGAAAAAACTTTAAAACAAATAAAAACAAATAAAAAAACACAATTTTCAATCTTTCAAATACTCTTAACCACTAATTATACTTTCATACACAATAATAATTAATATTAATAAATATTAATGCTCTCAAACAAAATAAAATATATCATTTCTTTGTCTTAACCACAAGCTTTTTAACTGCATAAGCTTTAGGTTTGTTGCCTTGGTAAATATTACTAAAATAGTAATTCCAATTATCCTGTGTAATTTATATATTGGTGGAATGGCAGACTTTGGAGTGAAAAGACTTCAGTTTTATTCTAGTTCTGATTCTTTTAGCACTTAAACTTCATATGCATCTAAACAATACTATTATTCAGTTATTTAATTATAGTTCCAAATGTTTAGTTTTGAATAATTCATATCAAAAATTGTTTGCTTTGAAAATGAATGAAGATAATTTGTTTGCTTCAAAAATTACATATATCAAATAACAAAAATTATTTATTTGAATCATTTGTAAAACTGTAATGTTGCCTTTTTTTTCATTCAAATACTGATGGAAATTGCTCATTTCGTCTAGAAATTATCATTTTTAATTCAAATCAAACATTATTTCCTTTGAAAACATTGTTCTAAACAAATTGTTCATTTTAAAATTGCAATAAATACCTGAAAAGTCTTTCTTTAAATTATTTTTGATCACAAATTCTTTTGAATTTTTTACTTATAAAATAACATATTCAGTAACTTAGTGGTCTATTTAATACTTAAATGTTTTATGTACGCATATGCAAATAATATCTCTTAATGTTGTAAAGCCAGGAATAATTGCTTAAAAACAAACATTAAGTTAAATAATTTAAAAGATTTACAATAATATATTCACGCAACAGTTAATTTAAATTTGCCACTACAAGAGTTGGAAAGATTAAAATGAGTTAGTTACTAATAATAACAACCAACTAAAGTTAGAGAAATGCCATGATTTGCTTTAAATAAAATCTAACATTGTAACTATGCTTATCTTGCCTATAAAACAACTAAAATTATTTACTCCTAGAATTTCCCTGTCAAGGTTTGAATGTAATGCAAGATATTGGTCAGAGAATAATTTCAGAGTGATGAATGCCTGGTCTGACTTGTTCTAGTGTTTGATTTGTTAAGAAATCCAGCAACCCAGGTTAGTATCTGATTACTTTCAAATGGATATCAGCTTTTTATAGACAATTCATCTACTTTATTAATTGATCAGTTGCTTGACCTATTAAAGCAATTTGTATTATATTAATGTTCAGCTATAGTGTATTCCCGAATATAATTCTAGGGTGCTATATAAATCGATTATATCTATTATTGAAGGTAAATTTATTGGTGTGAATGCCATCTTCTTGCTTCATTCATTGATCTGGTTTCTACAGATTTTTGAATTGGTATTCCACATAGTTCATCATCATATTATCTTATGGATTTTTTACTGCTGCTTATATTCATCTTAATTGCTATCTATGTTTGTAATGGTAATACTATCCATACAACGATTATTTGCAACCTTCTTATTTATAACCAATCACTGAAAGTTATTAAATGATTTCATTAAACATATTCAGAATTCTATCAGTATTTTTTTATTTCAACATTTTCCCAGTTTCCTCACAATGGTCAAGTCTATGACTGATTTTAACCTTTGCTGGCATATATTGGTTTGTTTCAGAGTGTCATTTATGGCAAGCTTTCAACTTGATCTAAGATAGAGCATCAATTATAAGATTTAGCCTGTTTTTTATTTAATCCTTGGTGACTCTATGCAACTCTTCTAATATTTTAAAATGACACTCAGGAGAAATTACTTTAATTTACATACAGTACATTCATTTATATTTAAAAGCAATTTCCTCTTATGCTAGACACAGCTCTTTCTATTTATTCAATATTTGAAATAATACTGGGCAACAGATTTAAGGTTTGTCTGTGACTTTGATTTTAAGTTTATTTTAGTAGGAGACTTATTTGATTTTTTTTTTCACTTTGTTCATATTTTGTGAACGACAGCGCCTAAATATTTCTCCAGTTTATAAATAATAATGTCCTCGTTTATTTTGATTTCTTCATAAACTAAATGATTAAACTAATTATGCCTGATAAATTATTATATCCTTTAAGATGGCATTAGGCAAATATATTCTTTTTCTAGGTAAAATAGTCTTTATTTTTGCCTTCCAAGAAGATGAATTTAGTTACCTTAGTAATTTATAATCATTTCATTACTGGGTTACAGTTAATGATTATTTACTTTTATTAAAATAAACCCAAAAATTGTTTACACAATTAACATTACTTGTCAGAAAACTGTTTTATTAATATCAGCGCATGTCATTAATGGTGATTCAGGTCTTGGAAATGGAATCCGAGCTTTACAACATGTTATATTGTTTATATTGATATTATAGTCTAGATTTACTCATGGGATGTTGAGACTGGTTCCACCTATTATTTCTTGATTGTCTGGCTGTTTTTTCTTCTTTTTTTTTCATGTGTCAAAGCATCTGCAGTGAAGCAAACCCACAACAACTGCTCATAGTTCTGACCACTTGGCCACCAACGCTTGACTTTAAATCATGTTACCCATGCAATTTCAATATATGCAACCTATATATTCCACTTGCTATTTATTTCATTTATAAAAAGCTTTATCAATTTTAGTAAATATTTATTGGCAGACGTTAGAAACATTTTTAGTCAGATGCCCAATACTTTTGTTTTGATTAACTGGATGTTTGTCTAATCCAGATTTTTGGTTGAATTAGGTTTCAATAATAGAACCACTTGATTAGTTGTACTTTTTTATTAGTAATGCCTGGGTAACGTGCAGAATCAAAGATTGTGCTAAAGCCTATTAAAAGGCTGTGGTTGTTTTTATCACACAGTCAAAATAATCCCTCGGTAATCTCCTAGAAGATCTTTAAAATTGCAGTTCAGTACCAGCTTCCTAATCTCTGTAGCACAATTCCCAGTTCT